>OMNN01024407.1:0-14072 GCA_900302755.1 Chromis chromis
ATAGAGCCACATAGAAGCAGTGTATTAAGCTATGTTGTCAAAATACACTGATTATCTGTCATATATCTTCCAACCCTAGACACGAAGTATTTAATACCAACTACCAATGGAATGTCACTACAATAATTATTTTTCTAATTGTATATAAATGTAAAGCCTTAAAAACATAAGTTCTCTTAAATCTGCATAAATATGAAAGAAAATATAAGACAAAATACAAAAACTATTTCTTCTTTTTTTAGTCGCTCCATCTGCTAGCTTTGTCAGTTAGCATTGCTCATTGGCCGCATAGTGTGCAGTTGCTTGAATTGATATGCGAGTGTCTTATCTCTTTTAGTGACTTATGTGTCCCTAAGTACCACCGACGCTTAATATGTTATTTACCCCATCAGTTCACCAGAATATTTTTTTGAGATATCAGTTTTGCTTTCGCTGTTTGACATTAGAGCCTCGGTGTAGTTGACTGAAGACTTGTTGAAATCCTGCTGGCATGCGGTGGTTTTAATGAGCAGAATAATGTATAAACTTGTCAAGTGAAAGGGAACGCCTGCAGTCGGATGGCCCTATTGCTCTCCACGAGAGGTGAGCTACACTTTGAGGCTTTTTCCAGCAGGCTTTGATGTGTTTGCATGGTGGAGGCCAGGTTTCGTTATGGCTTAAAAATGAGAAAGATCTTTTTGTTCTTTGTTAGAGCATCAATAGACTTTGTTGGTAGTGACAGTTGGCAGTTTTTGTTTTAAATGCAGTACTGCACTTTGTGTTTTTTTGTTTTTTTTTGTACTCACTTTTAATTAACATGACATTAAAGACAGGACCTGTATTTGGCAGATAACCCTGCTGCAGAGGCTCAGAGGTTGGATATTCATTTGTCATAACATTCAGACTTTGTTTCTGGGATTTGACAAGGAGGCTATAGAAGTTTTTGTGGCTTCCTGCCTGCATAGGCACCATAGTAGGAAAACAAAGAGGCTTGTTTGAGTTGACCCTTGAGAGCCGTTATTAAGGCTTTAAAATCTGGGACTACTGGAGAACCAGCAGGTTGTCCAAATTGAATATGCAGTTTCTATGACAGCAGGATATGACTGTATACACTCAAGGTACCATCTTGAGTTTAAAGGGCAGATAATTACAAGGTTGTGTTCATAGTAAATGGCAGTCTTACCAACTCAAGCAAAATGAAAGATATTAAAATTTTAGTAACAAAGCTCCCAATGGCAGTTTTTTTATACCCACATGTTCAAATGTGACTTCCTTTGCACCAAAAGTTTCAGTAAAAGAGTTCAGTACTTTTCTCACAATTGTCAAGTCAATATATTGGCAAAACCATAAGTGTAACTTTTGTAATGACCTTTGTATAATGCGTGTGTCTGAATGTGCGAGAGTGTGTAAAATCATGGACATGTGTGATGGGAGGTTAAACTCTGCCTTAAACTCTGCCTCGTTGTCTATTAGCAGCATTGACAGCTTAGCCAGCACATTCTGTCTCTGCCCTCTGCCTGTAATAACCTGCCGTGTTACCGTCAGCCTCCGCCCAGTATCAGAGTATATTGTTAGGTGATTGGAATTGGGCAAGCATGAAATGGAAGTCACGTTAATATTGATCCAAATGTTTAACGGGGTGTTTTACCTCCGGGTGTCCTTGCTGTCTCATTTCAGGTGAACAGCTTCTCTCCGAGCTGATTGCCCCAGGCGGAGATCTTTATAGCTCTTTACTGCAGCAGAGGCGGCCTCATGATGTGATATTAACCTTCTCTGGCTTTATAATCAAAGATATTAAACTGTGACAAATGACAGCAGGGTATTTTCTAACATGCAAATCCAGACATTTGAGTGCAGCCTTTCAGAAAATACATCATATGCTCAGAAATGGTTATACGGAGCACATAACGTTCAGGTCCAGATGTGGGGATTATTAGACATTATTCTCTCTGTTTAGATGGAGAGAAGATGAGATTGTTTGTAACCTCTGGCAGCACAGTAGACGCGCACTGTACATCCCAGGATATTGGATAAAGATCATCCCGAGAGGAAGCGCCTGCACTGTATAAACTCCCCTACATCAAAGTTATAATGTTTACTTCTACGGACTCAAAACACATACGGATGGCTTGCATCACAGGAAGTATGAAGCTGTCATTTTTTTCCCCCTCATTTCATCTTTCAGTGTAGAGTAAATAAAAGTGAAGAGACAGAGGGCAGAATTGCATCGCCCTAGCCGTAATGCAATCCTATGAACAGAACTCTTTCTCTCCATGTGGAATGTGGAGCCTGTGGAGAGGGAGTGTAGGAGCGAGATCTGAAACAGATAGTCTGGGAAACGGAAGAGATATATTTAAAACACTCTATAGAGCTCACGTTATATGAATGCTGGAATGAGTGCAAAGAACACAGATGTAAATTATAGTTTATTGCAGTGATAGTGTAGTAAATAAGCTATGCAACCAAGGCATAGACTAATGCATGCTATCCACACAGATGTTACAGACTGAGACATGAAACAGAATAATTACTGCGCAAAAGCCCTTGAGCTTAAAGTTTTTGAAGTCTGTGTTTAGGAAGAGGTCAAGATAGCGGTGCATCTTTAGCTATTTCTAAAACTAGCTGTCGACTGATTATCGACCAGGCCGATTATTGGCTCCGATGTTCAGTAATTCTCCAATTATCAGGAAATTACCTACGAATTTTTAACCAGAGCCCAATAAAATAAATTGATTTCATAATCTGCTACTTTTGCTCTATTGCTGGTCGTGAGCAATGTCCCACCCACAACACTATATAATTGGCTACATGGTACAAATAATAGCCTATCAACACTGAAGGATACATATTCAAAAGATCTCTTTTAATTAAACATATGCAAAGCATATATAAATAAAGGCATTTCAACAAAGTTCTCTGTTGGAGTTTTTGCTGTTCTAAAATTTGACACAAAGATTTGAATTCATACTTCAAATGTATGTATCAGTTCTAAATATCAGTTATTAATTTCCTTGATTACTGATAATCAGTATCGTATTGGTTGCGGAAAAAAATAAAAAACATATTGGACGACCCCTAACTAAAATGTTACCCATCGTATTAATTATCAAGCATTCAGTGATTTCCACATTTAGCCTTTTCAGGTATGTTATCGTCATCTTGGTTCGCTGATTAAACCACTTTATAAAAACCTTTATTTTGTCTTTTATTCACAGCATAAGCAAATTCTTTGTAAAAATCTGCTTTTTTTCTTTCTGAAGAAAAGATACCAATGCAACTTTGCTGAACCTTAAGTAAAACATGATGTTGTGGATTTTTTTTGAGGAGTGGAGTGTAGTGGTTGAGGCAGGGTGTATAATACATATGAGACGTACAAAAACACATGCTCACCGGCTCTACTGAGGCCATAAAAATGAAAAGCCGGTGCCACAAAACTCTTCATGTTACAATATATTGAACATTGACCCTTGGCAATGGTGTTATAGCTGAGTCAATGGTCTTTTGAAGGCCTTGCAACACTTATCTATTCCACATTGAATAGTAAAACTACTGAAGAGTGAAATATGTTCAAAATGTGAGCCTTTATCTAAGATTATGAACTTAATTTGAACTGAGTTGGGTTTACTTGATTTCATAATTCTGTGATTTTTATTTTTTGTCTTCTCACCAATATTATTCTTTTTTTTACACAACTCATTGTATTCATGGTAAAAACAATGAAAGGAAATTTACAATTTAAATATCTGGAAAACTGTTACCATTGGTAATTTAAGTTTTAATTTTATTTCACCCCTCTGCTCCATGTATTTGAACAAATGGGCTTAATTTTTTCCATTTGTTTACACTTTAGAATTATCTGTCGTTGTGTTATATCGTATCAATAGACCTTGCTTTTTCAGGAATTACATCACATTAAAGAAATAAAGTCTATATAAGGGATCATAGCCCCTTTTCAATGATCTATACATTGCGATATGAACGGAACAAAAAATTTAAACGTAGTGTAATTTATTAAATTCTATCCATTCTTTTTAACAGAGTATTTGTTGTTCCAACACACAGCTTCTGTACAACATAATGAATGTCATGAGACAACAATGTATGCTCTATATTAAAGATGAGAGTGGGATCATTTAAGTGCCTGACTACACCCTCAACTGACATGCCAGCATCCAACTGCCAATAGCCCGTTCTCGTCTTTCTTTTGTCATCTGTGGCATAGTGTCATTTAAATAAAGCTGCATTTTAAAGTGGGCTTTTATAGTCACTGTTCAAAGCTGTGTCTTTGCACTGATCACACTGATCGTTGTCCTTTAAAGCCACACCTGACTAGAGAGTTAACTCAGTGGTCGAGAATTTGCCACCAGCTGAACAGTTCAAAAACATTGTCACCATTTTCTAAAAAGTCTAGTAAAGAAAAACCCCTGCTCTGAGAATGTATCCTCTGTCAAGGCAATGCCCAAGCTTGCAATTTAACAAAAGTGATCCGGATCTGCATCAAACTTCATTGGGTTCTTCCTGTGCTCATGCTCCCCTTCTCCACCAAGTTTCATCATATTCAGCTCAGTTTTAGCATAAACTTGCGGATAAACATACAAAGGGTACTGATCACATACCTCCACCTTGGCTCTTGCTTTACTGAGGAATGAAAACTGTATATTCTTTAGATATAACAGTTAAGGAGGTTTGTAAAACTGTCAAAACAACACAGCACTCTAGCAACAACTTACTCAACTCAGTAACATAATATAAACACTTCATAATAAGGTCTCTCAGACTGTGAAATGAAACTTAATATATGAAAACATTATGTAGTACTACTATCAATATTTTTTTTGTTTTTGTTTTTTGTTTATTTATTTGTTTCGAGTTCATGTTTCAAGTACATTATACCAATTACATGTTTACAACTTGCACCATTATTGCTCGTAGCAGCTTTTCATACATACTGTTTGTGTATTACAGTATTGTAAGGAATAGTGGATTTTCGGGAAAAATTGTGGACAGTGAGCAATTTGTAAATACCCTAGAAAGAACTCAGGACCATCCTAATTGAGCCTCAGTGATGAGTGTTCAGCGGCGGCCTCCGTTGGTGACAGCAGGCAGGTCTTCATCAGCCTCCAATGAGGTCACGAAAGCTCTGCAATGCACTTTACTGAGTGTAATTAGTGCACTCTGTTTCAACTCAGTGATTGAACAAGAGGACCCGCGAGACTGGTGATCGGTGGCTTCTCTTGGCACTGTTCCTGAAGAGCTTGAAAGCAAACATGAAATAAAACTGCTGTGACACTGAGAAGCCAGTGACAGTAGCTTTTCATAGTTTTCTGCCTTTGTTAGGCTAAATAGATGTATGCTAGTTGGTGTAGCACTACTATAATATGACGACTCTGCCTGGGCAACATTTTTTTCTCATTGATTATAATCAATTTTATCAAGTGAATCTTGGTTGCAAATACACATTTAATAGGACAGATATGATTTTCTAGCTTTAAAAAACTAGTGTATGCATCTGCAAACGTAATGCTGTGTAGTTTATTTAAATTTTGTAGTCATATAATATTAGGTATGATTTTATTCAGTTTTATTCATATGGTGAAATACAAATATAGTATTGAGAATTTCAGCTTTTCACACCATGAATTAAATGACAGACCCTGAAAGAATTTTTAAAACCTTCAGTAGGTGATGACGCACACAGTTTCTTGCCCAGCTTGCACTTGTCTCATGCTCTTGTTAATTTTAGTCCACTCTTATGAGTTATATTAGATTTTCAAAGGACCATTCTCTTTGTTTTGCCCTACAGTGGTCAAGGGTGAACACATGAAAAGCTTTCTGATGAGTCTGCTTTGACACCACTGCACAGCAAGTCCTGTAATAGTGATAAACTGCAACTCTTTTAATGCAGTGGTGTCTCTAAGTCAGAGGGCCATCATTCATAACTTTTCATGTCAGCATATTTTCTCCTTTATGTCATAGCACTTCGTTTCTTGTTATTTATAATCGTGTTACTTTTCTGTGCGATTGCATTGTGGGTAACGCTGAGTTTAGTCCTCTACCCTTCATAGCTGCCCCCCTACAGCAGTGATGTTGGTCATTTGCGTGTAGAAATCAGCATAGTTTATTTGGTCTACTCAATCCTGTCCAGACTTGCCAATCAGATCATCAGCCCGTCTCCCGAGTTTTCCCTCATTTACTTGGAGCGTAATGACGGTTTACAGAATTACAGTTTTAAGTTTCACTCATTTCGCTTTGATTTCTGACCGCTGGCTGGCTTTTGCCTTTAACATTACACAGGATTCATTTCCGAAACGCTCAGACTTCTTCCCTTCGCCTGATGAAAGCACTCCAGATATGAGACAGAGCAGGAAGCAGACTTTTTTCTCAGTAGCAGTGTTGACAACAGTCAAATGTGACCTCTTCAAGACAAGGTACATGTTCCTCAGGGGAGGGAGAGGCGAATTAAGAACTGTGCTGAAAGGAAACATGTCAGACGGGTGTCAACCACCTCCCATTTCTTGATATGTGTTCTTCCTTTCTCACACGCAAATTTCTACTCTGGTTATTTCCTACATTGGACTTCAGAAAGACAAATTCACATAAACGTTTTGAGCAGCTGTGTGGCAGGCACATGTTGGAGATGGGCTGATTTAATCTGATAAATGTGCTGTGAGACCTCTTTGTTTTCCAGGATGTGTGAACACATCTTTTTCAATGAACGTGCTCAGCTATAGCCATATGATGAAGTCCTGGTGTAAGCAGCCTCCTAATTGTGCTGTCTGTTCAGTCTCACTCTTGTCAAGTCTCCAAAAGCTGCAAATGATATCTCTAATCTACTATGAGCTTGAGATTTATCCCCCGACTCAGCTGTTGGTCTTTTAAGATACAGATAGTGTTTCATTGTTGACCTTGTCTAAAAATAAAAGCTGAAACACCTCTGATGTTCAACTACTCGAAATGTATTCAGTGTACGAATGTGTACTCTGACATTCTTTCATATGCTATGGCAAGTACATTAGTGTGCGTCTCGTGTCAGGTTCATCCTGCATATTATTGTGTATTTCATGCCGAGATTCTCCGTGGCTTATTTTTCTTTTTCATATTTTACTAGATATTATGCATTTTAAGAGCCTGTAAAAGCAGAATGTTTTGGTTCAACCTAATGATATAAACAAGCAAAAAATTATTCAAAAATGTTTCTAAATATAATCTTAAAAAAAAAAACTCTGTTTCACAATTATGTCTAGTTACTGTGAATGTGTGTGTCTTATGGATGCAGGAGTCTTTGATATCTCTGGTGGGTGTGTGGATGCTTTTTTTCTTCCTATAAATGCTACAGCGTTTTCTGGTACTTTATTTTATAAATTCAAACCTGAAACATATAATAGATTGTAATTTAAATTGCCCAGTCTTGCTTTACTTTCAGAGCAAGGCTTTGCTCAGTCAGTGACTGTAACTGATGAATGTCTTTATGCTTTATTGCAGACAGATAGATGGGAAAATACTGTGTTGCTTAGCAGAAACGTGTCAGTGGAAACTGCTTATAGAAAGTGGCAGAATAGGAAAAGTGATATGATTTTGCCAGGGAATAGACCGGTGGTAGACAAAAATATTTGGGGAAATTGAAGAAACCTGATTGCTGACACCTGGAATAGACCGTTGCCCAGTATTTCAGTCCATTTAAACACAGTTACCAACACTAATCTGAGCTTTATTGGACAAAGTACAACATTTAGTGGTCTCCCTTCCCATATTTGTTTTTACAGGCTCAGACGAGGACAAGGTGGTCAAGTCTAAGACAGTCTTCCGAAGCCCAATTGTAGCCAGTCAGAACCCTGAGACAGAGCTGATGCTGGAGGGAGACGACGATGCCGTCAGCCTGCTGCAGGAGAAGGAGATGGACAACCTTGGTGGTAAGTCAGATCCACAGCACTTCTATTAACCTCCAGTCAACATCATCTCTGCAGCATCAACACTAGTCTCTTATATGGCTTTATCCCAGTAGCTGGCGTAGTTGGTGTGCAGCATTATATCTGTGATCAAATGAAGTGTTTGGATCCGTGTGTAGCAGCTTTTAATGCTCATTATAGTACGCTGTTAACAGTACAGCTGACAGAGAAAGGTTTTAAATACTTCTTTTTCAGAATCTGTTTATGTAGTGAATCTGAGGTCTGAGTTTAGTGGTTGCGGTTTGCAGTCCACCTTTAAAAGTCAAATAATTTGCCTCAGTGTTCTGATCTGGATAGCTTTGCTTAAGTTTGACAGCTACATGCTGTTTTTATCTGATAAGTGTCCTCCTCTGTTTTGTTTTGGATCCCTTTAGCTCCGTTCCTTCCTCGAGTGTTTATCTCCAGAGGCAAGTCTTCCAAAGTTAAACTAACACCGGAAAGATGATCAATCCAGATATGTCACAATTAATATTTAGGATTTTTTAAATCAGTCAGTAATTAAAGTTGATGGAAACCGCTGCTTGCCATTACCCTTATTTAACCTGTCCTTTGGCCTAATGCTCTGACATCAATAGTGGAATGACACCATTTAAAATCTTTGTATAAACTGAGTCATTGTATGTAGTTCATGTTGTAAAAGCTCACATTATGCCTTTTTAAATACTAACCAAGCATTAATATAGAATAGTGTCACTTATTGTAATCAAGGTGACATAAATACACTATATAGTGTATATAATCTTTTAATGATACTAATTAACCACTAAAAACTGAGTGAAAATCTTAACATACACAATCACACATAAATATTGTCACATAATCTATCAGTAATAGAAATTATTGTAGATAATCTAACTCTATATAATGTATTTTCCTGTAAATAGAAACCATTCCTTGAAGAATCTAAAATTATTGCAATTACCTTTCCTCATTTATACAAATTAGAATTACATTTTAGCTGAACCCAGAACATTTGCCAAGAAAAGTTCATATTGTCTGCATGGATGGAAAAAGTGAACAGGCAACAACTGACCCTTATTTGGGATTATTTGACCCTTAAAAAAGGCAAATACAATAAGTGTGATTGTGATGTTAAGTTTTAATTTGCTATCTTAAACCAGCCGTAGTAATTTATTTGATGCAATTCAGTTAAAAGAACAACTTACTGCCAAGCCGCTGGTTGCTCGAACATCCTGTAATTTAACCATCGCACTCCATAGTGTGATGGTGGCTTTAAAGGTAAGTTATCCAGAGATTACTTGAGTTTTCAGTGTAGGTCAAGAATGCTGCATCATGTATTCGTCGCTGAAACCATATCAATACAGGCTTTTTTTTATAAGAATAGAAACATACGCATTCCTGGCAGCCATTCTCAACTCCAAAAACATTTCCAATAGTCCAGTGAGAAAATAAAGCAATGATGAATTAGAAGTATCAGTTTCTGTGCTAGTGGTGAGAAACCATCATTCTTTATCAGCTGTTGTTGACTTTGTTTTATTTTTGATTACTGGCTCAGATCACATAAGGAAACGTTCACGGCTCCAATAGTGTGCAGACATTTTTAGTTGTTAGGCTAATGTGTGTTAAAAGTTTTATTTAAATTATGTCTGCTGTTACAGTTTTTCCTGTTTTCAGAGAATTCACTAATACTTGCTGGATTGTAAACTTATAAAACTGAACAGGAAAATTGGACGGTGTTCTTATTATATAATTTAATGGAATGTATTTTGTTACCAGGCCCTACAACTTAAGTTTTCAAAGTCTCCAAGGCAACATGTTTTTTTTTTTTTAAACTAGAAATGTCACAGGTGTGTTTGCATAAACCCTCTAGCTGACATCTGTAATTTTGCCAAGACGTCTTTACTAAACCTGTAGGATCAGGGCGGCTACTGAAATGCATGACCGTACCAAATAATTTATATATGTAATGAATTCCTTCCAGTTACAAAATGTGATAGAAAAATGTATGGATAAATATGTCCTGAAACCTTAGATTGCCTGAAGCTTAAATAAACACCTCTGTTTCATAGCCATACATTGCCTGGTTAGCAAGGCTTAGTGCATGAAGCTCAGTCTGAACCAGGGCACTGCTGAGCACTGAAATCCCCTCTAAGATCCCACAGATGAATCTCAGAGGAGGAGACTAGCCCCTCCTTTTTGTCCCAGGGCCAGCAGGCAGCCAAACACTCCATGTCTGTCAGATGAACCCTGCACCGGCCATTCTCAAGAGCAGGCCAAGCGCCGAAATACAAACAGAATGTTATCTCCCGAGAGAACTTACAGGGACTTAGTATGAAACAGAAATGCTGAGATTGAATATTTGTGATACATTTATGATGTGTGATCTGAAAGTATGAACCAAAGTTTGAAGGTTGGACACTGACTTCGGAGAAAAAGTGTTCAGATTTAAGTTTTTTGTTTTTTTTTATTCTCAAACAAAGTTCAGGTTTTTACCAATAGTGTAGCTCCCTCATACTGTAACATTTGGATAATGTTTTTTTTTTGTTTCACTAGGATGCACTGTCTGCAATTGTCTTGTATCTAATCTCAGGCACCAACAGCCTTAATGAGAGATCTGGGACTAGATCCTTGTCAACAACAGAGCTTCTCCTGCCAGCCGCTGGGTCAATGCCTGCTGCTACTGCCAAAGGGGCGGCGCCTGCACTCATGGGCTCAGGCAGTTGTGGTTACTGAACCTATAGTTTCGCTCCCCCACAAACACTGGAAATGCTGTCTGTGCTTCGGCTGGCAACAAATGAACGTTTCTGTATGCACATATTGTAACCAAAATCGAGTAAAATAGAGATTGCATGTTAAAGGACAGAGCAGTGGAGTCTGAGCCACGCAGGGCATTTGTCATGTCAAGGAGGAGTCTGTAGATTTGACTGTTCTGCTGGCATACCGGAACCATGTTAGTATACCCCCGAAGTGTGGTTTAGCAGCCACAACCATTTTGTTTTGCCTTAATTTAGCCTTTCTGTATCCATTTTAAGTCCCCATTCAGAGCACTGATCTCTTGAGTGGTGACATGTTTATAAGGGAGTAAAACCAACACAACATTTCTGAATGTGTAATCTCAGAAGAAGTGAGAGGAAGGCGATGGGCGTTATCCTGCTGTTTGGTTGCTCCTCAGTTCATTTTAAAGGTCTACAAATCCTTTAATATAAACACGCATGTCTACTACATGTCAACATATACATATTTCTTAGTAAATGATACTGCTCATGTATGCAAGTAACCCGCTTCTACTTGTATGTCTCTCATAATGTAAAATATAAAACCACTAATCAAAGCAGTCAACTAGATGGATTGTGGGTAATAATATACCCATCTTCTCAGCAGTTCTCCCAAACTCCCACCATACTGAAATGAGACTTTTCATCACTTCATTAAATTGGCCTGTCATTTCAGAAATATTTGCATTTTCATTAAAACAAAGACCCAACAGACGCGTATCCCCGGCTTTATCCTATATACACCCCTCATCCTGTGTAACTCATCCTGTGTAACTTGCCCCTAATTTCATTATTCTCATGTAAACATTTTAATGCCATATAGCCTAATTATGGAAGGATCCCTGAGGGGATTACTGCCTAATCCTCTTCCTGCCTATGAGCAATGGATGCTGTGGCTTAATGCTTCAGGCTATAGTGTCTCTCTCTCTCTGTGAAGCCCTTCAGGGAGGAAACACAAAGCTTCAGCCCTGGAAGTGTTATTTTTAGTAAGAGGTGGATTGACCTATAATTTAGTGAACATAAAGACAATCTACTTTTATTGTAGCTGAGAGTGTTTATGCTACAAAATGGACAAACTGTAGTAAGAATTAAATAACACAATGCAATAATTCTATTACTGGTGTTTTACATCAATACTTTCTCTGCTGTTGAATGTATTTTTGTGCATTTTCCTTTTTTCTTAAAGTACAATAAACCTTATCAGACATGAAGAAAAAACAGGCTGAGGTTACTTATATGAAGCTTGTAAGCAACGTGTATCGTCTGAACTGATAGCATCAGCAGATAGGATCACTGTTAATGGACCCGAGCAACGCTGAGGAGGAATAAAAAAAACACACAGATCCAGGGAGGGCGGTTTAACGGTGCAGCCTGCAAGAGCGATGAAGGGGCGCTCTGGGAGTTGAGACCGAAATCCACTTGTATTCCTGTAACACAATCGGCCATAATTGGCCGAGGAACGCAGATTAAGATTGATGAGACATTAAAGTGGCTCTTTGGAGTTTAAGGGATCGATAAATATCCTGATTTCGAGAGCCTTCGTTTGAGAGCAGACAAATCACTGTAACGGTGCTCCGCAGCGACACTGATCTGAGAACATGGAGGATGAAGCAGAGGAGGAGAGGGAGGGAGGAGACTGAAATAAAGATGTGATCACTATCAGCTGACCATAAACCCAGCCTTAACATTTTTGGAAAATAATTTGCTCTTGAAACTAATCTTTATTTGTATAATGATAGTCTCACTTTTATTATTTCCCTACATCTCTTTGTGTATCTGTTTTAGTTTTCCAAATCCACTGGATTTGGAAAACGCACGTCTGTTTTAAAGCAGTCTTGTATAACAATGACATTCATATTTTACTCCTGTAGGCTACAGCAAATACAATATAATGATGTGAGAACGTGTGTAAGGGAAATGAAAAAATATTACATTTGAGTTACTCTAATGAAAACGTTTATCCTTAATAGAAATTGTTTGCGTAATGGTCCGACCAGATGGTTTATTAAAACCTATAGTCAGCGTGTCGCAGATTTTCAAACAGGTACAATGTTGTCCTAACTATGTTTTGATTTAAACTCAGTAACCCATATAGATTCACTACATTCTGAGCACATACATGTGTGCAGTACAACGAAAAAAAAGGCGCTGTTCGAACGCCTTTGTTTCGTGGCGCCATAAATAATTCTGAAAATTAAGAGTTTAGCGGACTTGTCATAATGCGTAATATTTGGCTCATCTACATGGATGGAATTTTAACATTTCCCAAAGTTCATAACCAGAGGGAACTATATGCGCAAGTAGCAGCTTGGTAACCTACAAACAGGCCGCTGGCTTTACGCACCGTTATCGCACTGACCAGTTTTACAGAATTACCCTCAGCCTCGTTTTTATCTCAAATAAATATCACGTTTTCTTTTTGCATGTTACTGATCCTGCTGCCTCCTCTGCTCTGTGCAGGCCCAGTGGTCCTGAGCAGCCCGGCCCAGCTCGTTGCCCCTGTCCTGGTGGCCCGCGGGACTCTGTCCATCACCACCACTGAAATCTACTTTGAGGTGGACGAGGATGACCCTGCCTTCAAAAGGGTCGACTCAAAGGTAAGTAACCTGCAAGCGAGTGTGCAGCTCAAGTTTAAAGCGGCCAGTTAGATTTTATGCTTGTTTCCTCCCCACAAAAACTGTCAGACAGGTATCAAACATTTACTGAAATTTTGAATCCACAATTGTTGATATATAAGGAAAAAGCGAGCCTTTGCGCATGTTTGCAGAAAAGTGCTCTGCGCCTCTATCCAGGGTGCCTTTTTTGGTTTTAATTCCGGTTTTTCGCCCATATTTTTGTCTTAAATTATAGTTAATTTTTGTTTTGTGTGTTTTAATTTGTTGTATATTTGTGCATTTTAAAAATCGTATAAGTCCCACTGAGGCCTGCTCTCCAAGAAGGCTGAACCGTCAAACAGCTATGCCAGGTAATCCACCATATGCTTATCCGCCTCACGTTAAAACAAATGACGCCCGTTTCTCGTACAGGAGGTTGTGATTCAGAAAGAAATGCCAGCTCGTCTGCACTGTAGCAAATCTGTTTAAAATGTTCTACATGAAAACTATTCCTTTTTTTATTTTGCAATTCTCTTTTTTTAAGGGGTTAAGTGCAAAACACCCACAACAGCCTGAGACCCCCCAAATAAAACATTCCATTAAAATATTACTGCACTGCATTAGGCCTACTTTACTGTTAGATACACATTTAATAAAACCATAATGGGACACAAATATAAAACAGCTCGTTTTATTAGCTCTTTAAATTAGACCAAAGACAGAAATAAAAAAATCAGATCACAGATGTTATAATCCAGTGTATTTCAAGTGCATTTTTTTTCCAATTAAACTGTAATATATTTATTTATATAATATAT
>OMNN01024410.1:0-12237 GCA_900302755.1 Chromis chromis
CACCCAAGTGCATTCCAGCATGACAAACCACATGGGATTTCACTAGTCCTTTAAAGTCTGCTGCCTCTGGGAACCACTCTTCTTCATGCAACATTTTAGTATTCCAGGGAATACGTGACTGGGGAGGCAACCGATGCTGTTATATTCCTCCCGTCTCCTCCTGGTTGTTATTTCTGTTGATGCTTTTTTTGCAGCAGGAAGAAAAACAGAAAAGTGGTAGTTATCAGCTGATCATAACCGATCACTGATTCTTCCCTTTTCTTTATATTGGTGGATTTATTCCTCACGCCGTCCTTTGGTGTCTCCACATCAAAACATTTTCTGTCAGGATACCTTTTACTGAAGCCATTTTTTTTTTATTTTAACACATAAAAGCATCACAACAACAATATACAAATTCTTAGTAATCTTTAAAACCAAAACACATTTACACATGCAACAATAGGGTTTAAGACAATGAGTAACTTATTGAATAATTTCGTTTTTGGAATGTATTAACGTTACTTTGCAGGAGAAAAAGGACTGCTGTTTACTCCAGACTATCCTTTAGCTCCAGAACATCATCTGATATGTCAAATATGTGTAGTGTTCTGTATTTAATTCTAAATTTGAATGTTTTCAACATAACCTACGATTCTTTACTGCCATTACTCCCTACCTTTCAGACAGGTACAACCTTTAGTGATCCAAACAAAGAAAAAAAGAAAAAAAAAAAAGGCATGATGACCTATGTAGTTTTGTTAAAAACATGTACTTGGATCATCTTTGAGGAATGACCTCCAGACAGCAGTCTCGCCCATAAACATCTGGTGCTGTCACAGTCAAATGACACCCAATTAGAGTTTAAAGAAGTGGAGCTCGCCACACAAGACAATGTGCCCTGTTCTGCAGCGAGTCCACTCAAATTAAGGAAACACATCAACAAGCCCGTCACAGAAGCACTGCTGCCGTCCGTCGCGTCGTCCGCCTCAATGAGACACATCGGTCTCAGCGTTAGCACGTGGTTTTCAGATGGAATTAAAGACAAACCCGGATTATGACTCGGTTTCATAAAAATAATTGAAGTTAACAGAAATGAGAGGTTGAAGAATAATCAACAGAATAGATTATTGCTCCAGAGTGAAGTGTGTTTAGTTTGTTTTATCGTCAATACTTGTGGCCTCTTCTGTTTGACGGATTCAGTGTGATTGTACGATTGTCTGTTTAAGTCCTTTACATAGGATTGGCTGTAAACCTACAGCCACAACACTGAAAACACATTCATAGACACCAAAAATATACATTATGATACTGTCAAAAGGTACAATAATTACACAGAAAAGGAAATTACAGAGTTAAAACAACACCATTATGTTTTCGTTTATCTTTTTGTCTGTCCACTTTTTCTTCTCTCGTCCTCTCCAAATGTGTTGGGGCGTGTCGGGTTTTGTGAACCCATGAAGTGCTCCTGGCAGAGAGTCAAGAGTCCCACCTGCCCTCCTGCTGCTGGACGGGGCGGCCACGGCTCGCTTTCTAAAAGAACCACCGAAAAGCCTCGCCGTTGTTGACCGGCGTCCTCTGCGGGAGACAAGATGTGAAGGACACATTTTAATTTTCAGGTTTTGAGGTCGTGTCATTGTCATATTGTACACCCCCCCCCTCCCCAATTCCAAAAAGCATACATATGCGGGACGTACAGACATATTTAGAAGCCAGTAATCAACAATGTAGGTAGTGGTGGATAACAGCAGTTAGAAATAGCACGGACATTAAGTAAAGTAAAAACCCAGAAGGGCACTTAAAAAGGCTATAAAGCACAACCACCAAACCAAGTATTTCATCAAAGAGCCAGCCAAGGTGATTACATCCACGTCCCACCCACACCCAAATAATCATTACGCCGGATGAAATATTCAATACAAATTCCCAAGAAGCAACAATGAGGCATTTAATTACTGTGAGCTCTAGCCGCAGTGAGGGGGAACAGTGCATCATTTCAATTTGAGCCTGCGCCAGCAACCGCCCCTCCTCCTTCTCCCCAAAACCTCTATGCCAGAGTGACAGCCTCTCCTTTCCGAAACTCATTTGGAAGTCAGAGACATAAAATACTGAAGTCTCCCACCAATCCCCATGACCAATTAGCACATTTTTTGATTTTTTTTTTGTGCCTTTTTTTTTGTTGCTGTTGACAGGGGGGGAAATGGTGGGTAATCACAACTGAAATCACTTTAGTCTGAGTGGAGGGCAATTTGACATTTTAATACCAAGTGTCATTGGCGGCTCCTTAAAGGCATGCTAATGAGCGCTTTAGCAGCAGACAGGCTCCTATAGTCAAGCTTCGACAGATTACTGACCACATGTAAACACTGTGTACAGTAGGGATGGGCAATGATAGAATATTACTTTACATCAACCTCCCGACCGTTTGTGATTATGAGGTGTAAGGTGTTAGTCAGGTGTGTATGGAGTGTTGTCCAGTGTAACGCATGGGAAGGAGTGGAAACAATTAGCAAATCTCATCTGCAACTATTCTGAATATCAGTTTAAATCATTCTTTAAGGAGAAAAAAGAATACCACTCAACCTTAGTATATGTATCGTACGTGTTGTACAATGTTTGTTCAGCAAGAACTGTACCTTTCTTTATGTTTTAGTTTGAATTTTTATTAACGTCCCTTTCTGGTCATGGATTACACCCCTAAAAACCTCATTTAGCGTCTCAAAGTTTGTTTAACTTGAAAACAATCCATTCCTCCCTAATGAATAGCTCAGACGTAACTTCACACCATTGCCTCTATACTGTACAGATCTATAAAGTCCCTGCCTCTCTCTCCACTCGCTGCAGCCGGAGCACACCAGCTCACCTACAACTCCGCTCTAACCCTGTAAAACTACGCTACACAATGGTAAGTATTAATTTTGGAGTAACTTTGCCTTAAACCCATATATACTTGAACTGCAAACTGATTCTAAGAGCAATAATGATACAGAAAGTCAGTCCCACCCTGCAAGTTGATATAATTGGTTCCCTTGGCGTATAAAGGTGTTTTAGAGACAGTCATCGGTACGCTGCTTCTTCTGATTTTCACAGAGGGGTCTTTAATAGAGAGTTGTACCACCACACAGCACATAAGTTTCCTCAATCATCATATCTTAAGATGCGGGAATATTTCCAATGTGTAAATGTAATCTGTGTGAAAGCTTGTGGTGAATATTGTGTTCCAAAAAAAATGCAATTCTGGCCACTTGGCTGGCGCCCAGAAAGACATCACGAGCACATTACTTGTCTGTTACTTGGCAGACAGGACTTTGTTTTGTTTCTGAAGACAACCGAAACACCCTTTCTGCAGACCCTCGGCTCTGATGACCAAACAAACAACCCTAATAACAATTAATTAGAAGAAGCATGAAATGAGCAGATGAGGAGTCTGCAAACACCTCATCTGATAAGACTATCAGCCCCCCCCCTGCGTTCGTTAAACTGCTTACCTCGGACAAAGCACAACAAATCATCACTAGGCTTCCAGTTACACCACTTAAAAAGGTTAAGAAGCACAAATGCTCATTAGGTAATATGCAATAGCTGTGGCCTTTTATTTGGGATAGTCCTATTTTCCTAAACACAGGCTTTAACATTCAGCTGTACGTACACGTTTCCTGGCTTCATTACGCCTATTTTGGACGCATACATTACTTCCTATGTCTGTAGCAACCATTTACCATTTTTTTCACACCACATTAAGCAATTACTATTATCCTTCCAAGTGAGTAATGGAGGGACTCGGAGCAGCAGGATACCATCATCACCAATTTAAAACCATGAAGGGTCGAGATGTTTTCACACATCCAATGTTTTTTTTTCTCTGCAATAAGCTGATTGTTATGTCACTGCAGCTCCATTAATAGCACGTGATCATTTGTAGAAACAGTCTGGAAGGCCTTAGTTGATGTATTTTTATGTCATTTTTGCTGCATTCAATTGGTATTTGACAGCAGAGAACAACAAGAGTTTTCAAATCACCCAAGCCACCAGAGAATATGAAGGTAAATCAGTTTCATTGATAAAATCCGGTGTCTTTGTAGTTGTCCTATGTTACTATAAGTTTAAGAATATAAGTGATTATCTGTTCAACCACTGATTCCTTCCAAGTCCCCTGGAATAAAAACTACATAAACATGCAAACTGACAGATTTGCAGTTCATAATAGCTTTCTTGTGCAGATGATTCAGCGCCGAGAGCTTTAAGTGCTCCGGACTTTAAATGTTTCCAGCTCAAATCAACCATTCATTACCTTTTGATGCATAAATGTCTGCTTTTATTTGACAAATGATGCCATATAAAAGCAAAAAATTGGACTGTGAAACAATAATTATGTTTTTCACATTTCCTGCACCAGTAACTTTGGTTTGTTGGAGAAAAAAATGTGGGGGAAAACTGAGAATTTTCTAAAGACACACAAAAAAAATCTCCAATCGAAGCATAGTATTAGCAAAAGTTGTATTACAATGGAAACAATACTAACCAGCAGCCACCATACGATATTTTCACACAAAGTATTGCAATGTATTAGTTTCGCTGATAAAATAAACTAGTACGATATTAAACGGTGGCATATGGGGCAAAAATTTAAACACGACACAAAAGAGCCTGTCAGGAAACTACAATAACGTTTCCTATTAATTACAACAAGCGTGTTTATGTCTAACGTTGTGGACGTCATCAGCACTTCTGCACATCCACAGAGCTACTTCAGCTCTGCTCTCTCTGTCTACAATGCGATGCTCTGGGAGCTGAAGCAAAGAGGCGAGAAAGGGGAGGTGAGAATGTTTATCTTGATCCATATTCTCACATTGATCAGTCCCTGGTGGAAGTGCGGCTCATCAGAGACAATAATGACCCAGATCTGGGCACTCGGCATGTCTCTGTTTTGTTAAGTTCCCATGTTATCGATCCAGTGGGGCTCTTGAGTGCTGCTTGGATTCACTCCCAAGCCTCCTTGCCTCGGCACACTGCAGTGACCAGGCACAAAGAAGGCTCAATTAGCACAGCTCTGCGTCGTCCGCTCCCCCACCTGCATGCGCCTTCAAAATCACTCCATCAACCGGCAGGAAATGTGAGGGAGAGAAGACACGAGAGAGACAAGAGGGGAGAAAAGGGGAGATAGGGACAGGGTGGGGAGGACGTAAGGGCTGATAGTGTTACACCGGGGACAAGGGAGCGATGCCAAAGTTTCACCTCAAATCAAGATGCTGTGGCAGCAGCTCAGCCTCACGTCAACAGCCTCTGCAGCAGAGCATACATAACAACCCGGCTCCAACGACACACCGAGGGAAGACAATTTCCCGCTTCGGCAATGAATGCACACAACAGAGTATTGAACCGACTGAAGAAGGAGGAAGAGATTTCTCCAGACCTCAAATTAACCTCACCACACCACCACAGTCGGCCGGGTATTCTGAGTGTCTGCTGGTGGCTTTTTGGTGATAACAACACAGTAAAACTGACATGTGGTGGAATAATTCTCTGCTGATTCTGGTGAGGCGGTGTGAGGTCTCTGGGCAGCCATGACACCCTGTGATCCTAACCGAACCTGGCAGGTGCAGTTAATGCTGAAGCCACGTCGTCAGCTGACTGAGACGAGGTGGTGGAAAGACAGCGCCGGCTCGAAACGGGACGGTGAATCATAATCAAACCGACTGCACGAAGCAGGCTCGGTAAAGGCTGTAACCTCTGCAGGACCACGAGCGTGCGGCAACAAACCTTCAATCTTAAAGATCAGGTTAAGGCCGAGCCTCCCTATCTTTTTTTTTTCCACACAAATAAGAAGAATGCATGAATAGTCCTCAACCCTGAGCCCACCCCTGCCCTGCCCCTCCTCTCCCCTTGCAGCCTTGGCGTCACACTGAGCCGGGGCCAGAGATAAACCACTCAAGACGATGAGGATGATAATGGCAGACGCCGCAGCGCCTCAAAATTCAATCAGCGCCCGGACGTCAATGCGGATGAGTGTAAAAGTGAAATATGCTCGCCGGCGTGTGTTAAAAGATGCCACACAGGGCTCGCAGAAACAACAACAGGAGATGAAGAGGACGATGAGCGAAAGAGGCGAGAGAGGGAGGGAGGGAGAGGAAGGGAAAAAAGAAGAAGGAAAAAAAAATGAAAATAATGTGTCTCTGCTGCTCTGCTTCCCAGCACAATCCCACTGGCATTCTGAGCAGCCCTACTTTAACCACAGACTGTGAATAAATTACCCTTTTGAACTCAGGGTGATTGCAAATGTGCCCCGGTTTCTCTTGAGACATGTCTGGCACTAACCCTCAGCTCTGTGCTCCCAGCCAGCCTTGTCACAGAGGCCTCCCCCCTCCAACCTTCTCCCTCCCACCAGCTCACACTCAGGGCTCACACACAGGCATTCACAACATCATAAAACTTTTAATTCACCATAATTACAGGCGGATTTTTATTTTTTTTTCAGCCAACTACAAACTCGCCTTCTCCCACTTGCTTTTTTTTTTTCCTGTCTAGGAATTCTTAAGAATCGGCTCGTACTCTGAAACCAAAGAAAAAATGTTTGAGATGAGAGAGGATCCAGGAAACTATGTGTAGTGGCAGAAAAAAAAAATCAGAGATGGGATGGATAGAAGCAAGAGAGAGGCAGATATGTGGGAGACAGAGAGGCAGAAGGAAGGGGGGAATTTCAGGGCAAGACAGGAGCACTGGGCAGGTTGAATAGTAGCCTGTGGGAGTGTGCTGATGTGTTTCCAAATGCTCATTATAGCACATGGCCCATACATTACCCTGACAATAGCCATTATATATTAAGTTACAGAGCGGGAGCCAGGCCACTTTTTATGGCCACAATCCTTTGGATGCAGCTCTGACAGGCTGCAAACAAAATAAATAATTACCACTGACACACACACACACTCTTACACGCAAAACCTCCAGTTGATGCCGCTTTAGTTTTCTGCACTTTTTTCTTTAAATATACGACTACAAATACTCTCCACACCGTCTAATTACTGCTAATTAATTTGTTTCCCCTTTGCCACAAACAGCTTGCACCTCGCAAACCCCAAATAAATCCAACACCTCTGAACTACAGTCAGAGAAGTTAAGTCTGTGATCGTTTCAATATAAAATGCTTTGATTATGTTCAATCTGGTGGCGAGGCAGGCAGAACTAGGAAGAGAGAGGAAAGAGAAGTGAGAGAAGAGCTCGTTTCATCAGAGTCAAGGAAGGGAGACTTTGAGAGCCAGCCAAACATTCAGGGCCGATCTCCAGGCCGGGGCGGCGGCGGAGCTGGTGGTGGTGGGGTTTCAGGGGTGCAGTCAGCCTTAACTGATGTGTTATATATTGCCTGTCACTTTATTCTGCAGAAATATTGGGGCGTCGCCAAGCTCAAACCTGGAAGGTATAGCAATCCATCACCTGCACCGTTACCGGTGTTGGTGGGTGGGGGAGAAATCTCATCTTGAAGCTTGTAGCCAATATTCTAGCCACCCAATGCCGTTTATAAAAGCTACCTCTCCAAGGCCGCCATCACGGACAGACCACTCATCTCGGCATCCACACACCACTGCCCCGGAGCTGCATCCCAACACCGTGATGCAAACACACTATGTTCCAGCAGAAGTCTCAATATGACCTCAAGTATTGGTGGTAATAAACAAATTACTAGTAAAATAAGCATTTTGCCGTGACAAAATCATACATGTACTCTGTAGTTTTGTTGTTTGAATGAGTTGCTGAGGTAATTTTTTATAATAATAATAATAATAATAACCTAACCTTTATTGATCCCCTTGGGGAAATTCCTTCTCTGCATTTGACCCATCCTATTCAAGTTAACCTTAACTATACATACTAGGAGCAGTGGGCTCCACGGTGCAGCACCGGGGGAGCTGTCAGGGGTTAAGGGCCTTGCTCAAGGGCCCAACAGTGGCCACAGTGGGGGTTCGATCTTCTGACCTTCTGATCAGTAGCCCAGGGGCTTAACCTGTTGCGCCACCACTGACCCTAAATTATAGCCGCTTCGCTTGGCGGAGGTAATAATAACGGAGTAAAAATAGATGTTTGTCTGTTTGTCCATTTGTTTGTTTGTTTGTTTGTTAGCAAGATAACTTGAAAAGTTATGAACGGATTTTGATTAAATTTTCAGGAAATGTTGATAATGGGACAAGGAACAGATGATTACATTTTGGTGTCCTCCCCCCTCCTCCCTCCCCTGAAGTATATTCGTCATTAATTGGACCTGAATATCCATCGCCGCGGCTCAATTTGTAGATTTTAGCGGCTCGCAGCTGACTACATTGTTTGTTGAGTTTCCATTGCAATTTTCATATGTAGAATGTTTTTATACATTTTGTTTAGGTTGTGTTGGGACTATACAGATTCAAATGATCTCTCATGCAAACTGTGATACATCTATAGGTTATCATTGTATTTTCAGGTATACTGTCAGTGCTTGCAGACATTTGCCCTGTAACAGTTATTTAGGTTATTTCCAACACGGATCACCTGTTCATCTGATTATCCATGGAGGACTCTAAGTCAGAGTTCAAGTGGAATACCATGAGCTATTTCTTTCCACCTATTTTTCCTCTAAATAGGATATGTATTCAAATAACCACGGCACTTGAATATGCTCACAGCACGAATGCACACAGACAAAGAGCCCAAGTACATCAGTGTGTGATAGCATTCCGATACTGAAATACAGCTACAATCTTTTAATTCAAGGTCCAGCCTTGCACTAGGCATCCATTCGAGCAAATCAAGCTAAGTGTATTGCGGATGTTTGTGAGTAATGAGGAATTTGGGAGTTTTTCGCTGACTAGGCACGTATGGACTGGGGGCGGAGGGGGGGGTGGGATGTATGATGGTGTACTTAAGAGCTGTGCCTGGGAGAGGCGGGGTGGTCACAGGGGGGAGATTAGGCTGAGGGGCAGCGAAGGAAAACCAAATCCATCTCCATCTCAGAAACATCCTAAAGCAGATTACTTACTTCAGTGGGAGAGGAAGAGAGGGAGGAAGGAGAGAGAGAGAGGCAGGGGAGCAGAGGAGCATGAGATGGATGAGGAAGCAGAGAAAAGCGAGAGAGAGCAATTAGCATAGATGCAATTCTGGCACAGTCCTCTGACTTGATATTTGACCTTCTGCGAGAGTCTTGCCAAATATCGCCTGAGAAGCACAGACGGACCATATGGCAAAGTGCTGCTGGAGGCTGAGTGCAGTGTGACTCCAAGCCTCCGTATGCTAATGGGGGAATGTAATTACAGTGCAGTATTCCTGTAGGACGTATATTTTACTCGCCCTCCATAGCAGTGGATTTGCAGCGAGACAGGCCAAGCCTCAGTGGCATCAGACAGTTGAATGGAACAGGACGGTATTCCTGAGGTTTCGTTACGAGTAAGTCTGTATACGTTGACGGAAACATCCACAGTCACATACGTAAAAATGGGTAAATCCACACTGAATCATGCATGAAAGAAACCTGCTGAATTTCAGTCTGCTGCTCTCCTCTGAACATCCTCAGTCGGTGAGGTCACAGCAGATGTTTTCCGTCGGCCGCCAAAAGCCAAACACCTGCAGAGTCGGTGACGTCACTGGTCGGGGCGAGACTGGAGGCGAAAGGTGCGAACCGAAGACGGTTGCGCAGCATTCGGTCTCCGTTTTATGTGATGTAATGTGAATTTGCCCTTTTAAATTGTGGGACATGAGCCAGCTTTGAGCGGAGAAACAGAACGAGGAGCGTAATTAAGAAGCGCAGTTCGAGTTCTTCAGGAAAACGAGTGGCGTTTACATAGGAGACATCTAGTGTTCATGTCAATACGCTTTTCCTGTCAGTTGTTTTCCAATAGATGGGCTCATCACTGTTGTAACCAAGAAAATAAAGGGGAAGGTTGTTGTCGATGTGAAATTGTCTTTTTTTAACTAAACCTAATCTAGTAGTTAAGCTGTCTAAACCAAACTAAACCAGCCAATCCTGTTGAACATGTTGGTTTGGCTGCAGCACAGTATCATTCTGGTTTGTTTGCATTACTTCAAACCAATCACAGATGTTGGAGCTAAGCGAAGGATGCAGCTATGAATTGTTGTGGTGGAAAATCCGCACGCAGGGAGACGAAAAAACTGTGATTGAAATGGATAATTCACTCAAAAAAAAAGCTAAACTAGCAGGGCTGCCTTAATGCACGATCCTGACATTTCCAGTGTGGCAGGATGCTGCTTGGAGGCTGCTGTTGTTGCGAAGGTGGATAGCGGAAGTGGGGGAGAGAATACCGACTTAATGATCAGCCACTGGCGGGCTTATACCTCAACTACGTGTAAAAATAATGGCCTCACATCGGATAGAAACCACACTCTTGTGGATGAAAGTCCTGTGATTGACGCCCACCTCCTCCGAATACAGATTTTGTTGCTCTTTATTTTGCGGACATTTGCCATTTTTGGAGTCCTTTGCAATCCTCGTTGTTTCAATCGTAGCATCTGGACTTGCTCGCAGACGTTTCTCGCAGACGTTTCACCTCATGTCCAAGATGACAGGTGAAACGTCTTCGAGAAACTCAAGCAAGTCCAGATGCTACGATTGAAACTACGAGGATAACCATGACCTGGATGACTGAGAACCTTCGCAGACAGTCCTTTGCAATCAACCTATTATGTCAGTTAGCGCTGAAAAGGTGTTATATAGCTTAGGATATAAAGTGAGCTGTAAACAGTGTGCATGCAGCCTTGACTTGTTTGATCTTTACATTTTCTGTAAGATATCTTGCCTTTATTGGATATGGACTGTTAGTACAGACACATAAAGGCATGCAATGTGTTTATAAAATATGCAACTTTAACTCCTTAAGTGAGTTGTGCAGGTGTTTAGCATTGAGGTAAATGTCATTAGATGTCTTTAAATAAGAAGGCATGCCTTTTGATTTCAGAATTTAACACAATTGCCACAAACTGCTATGCAACAATAAGGACATTTGTAATATTTTAACCCTGTCTGTGATTAATTTGCATTAGAAAGTGTGCTGTAGGTTACATAGCGCTGCTGGATTACTATAGCACTGAAATGATTCCATTAAATGTATATGCTAACCTTTCAATGCCAGTGCAAAAAGTCAATAGAAAACATGAAAAATGTTCCCTTTCAACATATTTCAGTTGTTTTCTCTTTCATATCTGCTCCTGTCAATCAGTGGCAAAACAACAGATGGGACGTGTTGACTTTCAATATTTAACCAAAACCTCAATCTTCCTCTAGCCTTAACAAAGTAGCTGGAAGTGCTTCTGCTGCTCTGCTAACGTGCTTCTCATGCTACGCCTTCTGTGCAGACACAGTGTAAATCTAAAGACATATGAGAAGCAAACTCCAATCTCCGGTGTCGAAAATGCGATTTCAATCACAGATCCTGACCCCGTGCTCATGATTTCTGCACAGGAAAAGGATGTCAAACTTCCTAGATTGAATAAAATAAACTGGTAATTAAACATAATCGGGGCTGCAATTATGCTTCAATCAAAATTTTGTGTACATGAACATATGTTTTGAACATATCTTTGCTAAAAATCTAGACTTTTGCTCAGTGATTCATTGACATTGTACATCCAAATAAGGAGCAATGGCAAAACAAACCCCAAATTGTAGTTTTGGTGTTCATCCAGTACACTAAAATACTAAAAAAAACCTTCCTTAGTAAGAACCCTGCCACCATACAGCACAGATTAGAATCTCACACAATGCACCCATGCAGCAGGAGAGATATCTAGGTTAAAAATGGAGCAACTTTATGCTTCCGAGGCAGCGCTCAGACGCCATGCCTCCTCCATTTATCATGCATGAAAATCCCTGCCCACACAGACGGAGGCTGAGCCGACCCTCGTAGGAAGAAACCGAGGCAGCACCCTTGGGTCAGAGGCTGCCATCGGCAGCTGGGATCACCTACCTGCCACTAAGTACAAGGATGCCGGCCTCCATTTCAATTAGCTCCCCCCTAAGTACCCCTGTCCAAGTAAAGCTATTTTACACAAGGCTGCTACAAAGCTAACTCTCCTCTGGGAGCAAACCCTGTATGGGAGGCAGGGGAGAAGCTTTCAGGTGCTGCTGAGATTTCAGAAAAACAAAACAAAGGGATGCAGCGACGAGGTCAATTGAGCTCCACGACAGGAAATCAGGGCAGTGTGTGTGTGTGTGTGTGTGTGTGTGTGTGTGTGTGTGTGTGTGTGTGTGTGTGTGTGTGTGTGTGTGTGTGTGTGCAC
>OMNN01024411.1:5265-22328 GCA_900302755.1 Chromis chromis
CAATATCAAAGTGGAAACGCTCAGCTGTGATGTTGACTGCGTATTTCTCTCATGATACAATAATAATAATACATTTTATTTAAAAGCGCCTTTCTCAGCACCCAAGGACACTTACAGAGTAATTAAAAACACAATAAAATAAATAAAAACAACAGGCAAAAGTAACACAAAATGTAATATGTCTTCTTCATGTAAAAAAACACACCATATAAACATGTTAACAAAGTAAAAAACTTGATTTTCACCAGAAGAGGTCTTTAAAATCCCATTGAAATTGAATATCAGAAACAAAACCAAAAAGTACCTTTAAAAACTATTACAAACAAAGGGTTTAAATCTGTATTAATCCATACTTTAATACTAACAATGGGTCAAATGACTGTGTAAGGTGACATATATTGCTTATAGTGGAGAGAATAATTATCACCTGAGATCTGTGTTTCTGACTTATGATTCTACTGTTTTGGTTTAGCATCAACTCTCTCATCAGTGTCGACAGGCTGCTCAGATAAACCCACTGTCAGGTTTGGGTGAAATCAATTTTTTCATACCTTCCTGACATTTCCCCGGGTTATACAGTATATGACAGCATTTGTGTAAAAAAAAAACTGTAAAAAGCTGAGATGCTGGTGATAGAAGTCACAGCAGCATGTATGATGAGGTGCTGTTCTGCCATAGATTCCTGCTGGAGGACACAGTGACACTTGTTCCCCGAAGGATACTGACACATCAGTGGGCTGGACGGAGATGATGTGCGAGTTGTGGTGGCAGACTGGCAGTAGAATCAGAAATCATGTGGCTAATAAAGTCATCTCAAGATAAAGTTATATGTGGCGACAGTGTCCAGTCCATTCCCATTTTTTTTTTCTGGTCCTGTAACGTTGTCCCCACCACTGCAGTCACCATCTTTCTCAACATACCTGCCAGTTCCACCAGTAGAGACCCTTGACTGTATATAAAACGGTTGTGAAGCCTCGAGTTTGGCATGTAACTGTCGCCATTTTGGCTTTTTGAAACGACCTAAAAGTGAGGGACGGATCTGACAGGATGCATGGTGATCGGGTAGCGACCTGTCATTCACAAGGTAGCCCCGCCCTTAAACATACCCTACTTTAGCATCTATTTTACACTAAATGGGACCAAAATTCACAAAATGAACATCCTGCTGTATTGAAGGAGGCTTAAAATCAGTGATTGAGACCATAAATTAATTAGGAAAATGTTTACTGAGGTAACAAATCAAGTGAGAAGTTGGATCATTTTCTCATAGACTTCTATAGAATCTGACTTCTTTTGCTCTCACCCCCTGCTGGCCATTAGACAGAATGCAGGTTTAGGGCCACTTCACTTTTCTGACCCGGAGGATGCATCTGTGTTTCTTATACACTCTATAGTAGAAACTGGCCTCTGATTGCATGTACTGTGTAACAAATACATCAGCTAATACAGTATCTCTGCATTAGGTGATGTATTTGTTACACAGTACATGCAATCAGAGGCCAGTTTCTACTATAGAGTGCATGTACTGTGTAACAAATACATCACCTAATACAGTATCTCTGCATGAATTTAATAGAAAGACGGTATTGAAAATCATACGTTAAGATTGCTAAATACCCTGTTATCCTGTAATACCCTAATACCACCCCAGCCATCTAGACCTACACTATCGGGTTATCACAGTGATAAAGAGCTATTTTCAAATTGCCTTTGTATGTCACAATTGGGTAACTTTGTCAGATATTGTTTTATTTATTAACCCACAAACACAACATCGTCACGTCTTTTCTAGTAAACTTGGCAAACACTATCTAGTTTGAACGAATCACTGCAAAACCTTCCCAGAAACCCAAATATTGCAATTGGATGAGAGTATCTATTTTGTTTTGGGGCAAAATGATTCATAAATGCAGTTAGTTTACCATTTTAATAAATTCTGAGGTACAGACTCCCAGTAATCTGAGAGTTTAATGCTGCCAGTCCCACTGAAAATCTACATCCCAGCTACAGCTCTTCAGTGTAAAATGCTTAAAGCCAAAATAAACTCCTGTCTAGCAAAGAAAAGCCTAGAAACACAAACAGCCTCAGATATTTTTTTTTAAGAACTGTTGACCAAAGCAAAGCCAAAATTAAAGTCCACATTGGATTTCAGTCAAATGTAATCTGCTATTGGATGGGCATGTAGCTATTTCTTCTGGGTGTGTAGTTCAAAAAAACCTAATCATCTCTGTCTTTCTTGTGCAATTTTACTCAGAATGTAAAATCAAACATTTTAGGGCATGTTAGATCATGTTATGAATAAAAATAACCTACTTGATAAACTCCTCTCAGACGGCTCTCCACACTACTGAAACTGTTCTCATTAAGGTTTCAAATAATCCTCCGCTCGCTGCTGATGCTGGAGAATATTTGATTTTAATGCTACCAGACCACAGTTCTGCATTCGACAGAGCCGACCTTACAATAAACTGTCTGGGGGATAAAATGGGTTGGCAACACAGACTCCGACTTCTAATGGATGTGTTCCCGTAATAAAGAGTTAATAAAGAGTTCTGGAAAACGCTGGTTCATGTCTGCTTCTGCTCTGTTCCCCAGGGCTCAATTTCGTGGTTGCATTGTTTTAAATTTGCATTCTTTCCTTTAGGGCACATAATTTGTAAGCATGATCATTTGTGAGCATAAAATTGTGTCTAATTGCTATGCAGATGACACCGCCTTGTGTCTCGTTGAAACACAGTGATGCTGGCAACTTCACTGACACTGTGACCTGGATATTAAGTGTCGGGTGTCTCCAAGTTTCTTCCAGCCCAGCCACATTAAAATGAAGATTCAGATCACTTTTAACACCATTATCAGTAGTAAACACATAAGCAACAGCCTCAATGGTTAAGATTCGTTCTTTATTCTGGGCTCGGAGCTGTCTTTTATCAGTCAGGTTGTGGATTTTTGCTCTGTCTACTTTTAGCTGTAGAACATGTCTAAAATTAGGGCTTTCATTCTTAGGCTGCACTCCAGAAGGTTATCTTTGCTTTTATCTGTAATCATCAACTAACTTCCAGCACTCCGTACTATCATGGCCATTTCATCTCCACGAGGCGTTTATCTAACTTAAAGATGAATCATATCATCAGTATCATTGACTGCCTTTACTGGTTTCCTGTCAGTTTTAGAGCAGCTTAGGTTTAAGGCCCAGGAGAAACTAGGCTTTAGCTGTCAGAGTATTATAGTATTTCCCATCCAGGCTTCTAAAAGACATTTTCATTCAAGCTAAAGTATCGTTCATTCCACAAATTTGTTGTGTTTTATTCACTCCTTCTCATTTTTTTTGCATCTGCATCTATTGTGTGTCACTTCACTGGGCTTTTTAAAAAATTTTTTGGTGCATAAAATCCAGCAGCTCCTGTGCTCGAGGTCGTGCTCAATTTGCAAAGTTATTTCTGTCTTTTATACACTGTTCGGCCTGAAAAGATTATTGATATGAGAATACAGCGCAGCAGCACAGTCGGTGTTGGGCGTCTTGGCTCTGACCTAATCACTCCCCGAAGCATGGATGTAATCTTACACAGAGAGAGAGAGAGATTGGGGAGTGATGATAGCAGACATCTTCCCCCAGAAGCCTGGAGCTGCAGCATACAGGTGGGTGCCAGGATGGAGGTGGGGCTGATTAAATGCTAAGCAGACAGCAGAGATAAATGTGGAGAGCAGCGGAGCAGTGGCAGCGCTGGCACAGTCGAATGAAAACAGTGCATTTTGTAAGGCATCAGTCATTTGTTCAAATGCCAAAAAGTACAAATACTTACATTTACCTCAGAGAGGACTTGTGGCTGTGAGAAGTTAGACTTTTAAATATTTATATCTGTCTTAAAAAGGTGCAGAAGATTGGGGTAGATGGACGGGTCAATAAGCCCAATGAAGTTTGAGATTTTGACATGTATCAACAGTAAGTTAGGTAAGTTTATTTATATACCCCTGTCATAGCACAAAGTCATAAAGGGCTTAACAAAGAAAATCATCCACATAAGGAAACAGGAAGAAATACAGAATTCGTCCAGCATCTCTTTCAAAGAGAAGAACAAGAGTGACAGCTTATTTATAAAATGACAGTGAATACAACATTCTTTTTCTTTGGCTCATTTCAAACGCTTTAAAATTCTTCTTGACCATAGCAGACACTGTAAGTCTACATTCCATAAGCTGACAAAAATGCTTCCTCAGACTGGAACTCAACTGGAAGTTATCGAGGTCGGATGTCTCTAATTTTGACCTGACTTATGCAGCACACGTCACAGTACTGAAAGCGGTGGCAAGCTTTAACCTCAAAAGACTTCAGTATTTTGATTCTGCCCTCCGCTGGTTCATGTCCTACCTCGCAGGGAGGTACTTCAGAGTATCTTGGAGGGGAGAAGTGTCCAAACTGCATAGCCCATCCACAGGGATTCCTCAAGGGTCAGTGCTCGGTCCCCTCCTCTTCTCAATATACAAAACCTCACTTGGCGCAATAATCCACTCCCATGGTTTCCCATGGTATGCTGATGATACCCAGCTCTTCCTGTCGTTCCCCCCAGATGACCAGACGGTCTCTGCCTGGATCTCATCATGCCTTACAGATATCTGCAAGATGAAAAAACGCCACCATCAACTCAACCTCTCCAAGGCTGAGCTCTTTGTCATCCCAGCCAGTCCCTCCACACAACAAGAAATCAACATCCAGCTTGAATCAATCCAACTCAAACCCATAAGGTCTGCTAGAAACCCTTTAGATGTGTAGATTTAGTCAGTTTTGGACAGTCATACTTGCCGTCAATCTTCCTCTGCCACAAAAAAATAAACACATGTCCCAAATCAAACAATAAAGTGAGCATTAGACACTGTGTGGATGACAGAGATTGGAGTATGTCACTTGTGAACGCAGCAGCCCAACTTGAGTCGAGCGCCTCAGTTAGCTCACTGGCTCGGCTCCATTAACTGAATGTCCATTCTGCTATTTTACAGAGAGCCATTGAATAACAAGTTGCACAACTGACCCTAAAAATAGCCCGACCCGCGGCACAGTAACAGAATTGTCAGCCAGGAGGATGATTCACGGAACCTGCCAAGAGCTCGAGGAACGTTGTCTGGCCCGAGGTCTTTTCGAGTGGCCACAGTGAAAAGAGCTGTCCAGGGTGCTGAATCCTTCGCCAGGTGTTTTATACACGATGAGGAGTGCAACCAAAGATTATTGTTTATAATGGAATAGTGTGGTGATTATTTTTCTGAAAACCAATTACATGTTTGGTCCATGAAATATCCAATAAGGCTTTAAAGGTAAACGGAAGAGCACATTTTATCTGCCCTTCTGACATTGTACTGGCAGGTTTGTGCTTTAAAAAGTTTTCACAAATCACTGTTGCAAAAATAAAACCATTTTGCAAACTGACAGTGCTGCATTTGAAGTTTAGTTAGGTTTAAATTACTTTGTTAAAGTTCAGGGACAATGGTATTTATGATTAAAAGATAATTTCTCCCATGTCAGGAGAGCCTTTAGAAGTGGAAAATGTCATTGTGAAAGTGAAAAATTGTGTCTTTGATCCGACCATGAGTCTAAACCTCCAAAAATGTTCAATCTACAGTGCAATAAAAAAGAAAAAGAAAAGCAGCAAATTCTCACTTTCTAGAGGCCAGACCCTAAAGTTTTTGCCACTTTGCTTGAACATTACTCATGTGATCACCTGAATGTCATAACAAGTGAAGAATGTCACAAAAATGTAAAAACTAAACAGTCAAAACAGTGAAAAAATTTAATAAAAACTGAAAAATTGTGTCTTTGGCCCAATCAATAGTCTAAATATCAAACATATTTGATCTACAATGGGATAAGTTCAAGAAAAGCAGCAAATTCTCGCTTTTGTGCTGTTTATGCTCATGTGATCAACTAAATGTCATAAAAAGGTAAGAAATATCAAAAAAGTGAAAAATTCTGTCTTTGGCTCGACCAGCAGTTTAAATCTCTAAAATATTCAATCTACAATGCTATAAAATAAAGAAAAGCAGCAAATTCTCACTTTTTATAGGCCAGACCTTAAAGTTTTTGCCACTTTGCTTGAAGTTACTTGAAAGTTGTTGCTTATTTATGCTCATGTGATCAAATGAATATCATAAAAAAGTGAAAAATGTCATAAAAATTAAAAAAAAAAAGTCTAAACAGTGAAATAAATGTCATAAAAAGTGAAAAATTGTGTCTGGCATAAGTTAAAGAAAAGCAGCAAATTCTCACTTTTTAGAGGCCAAACCCTAAAATTTTTGCCACTTCGCCTGAACATTACTTGAAAATTTGTGCTTATTTATGCTTTTTAATCACCTAATCAGTATATTATATGTTATGTTCTACAATTTCATTTAGCAGACACTTTTATTCAAAGCAACATACATAGGTAGGTAGGTGGGGTAGCATTAAGGACCTTGCCTAAGGGTCCTCACTGGATACCTGCATCTCCCATGCCAAGGTCTGGGGTGTTAGTCACTGAGCTATCCAGCTGTTACAAAGTTAATACTACATACATCCTAGGATCAGTGGGCTGCCACGGTGCAGCGCCCGGGGAGCAGTCAGGGGTTAAGGGCCTTGCTCAAGGGCCCACAGTGGTGGTGACTGGGACAAGCAGTCGCTCTCACTTTCCCACCTCCACCTCCTGTCAGTCCGGAGACTCGAACCAGCGACCCACAAGTTTGTTTCACAAAGCACTAGGCCACCACTGCCCACCACTCTTAGTGCTTAACAATACAGGGAGAAAGAGGTGCTGCTAACAGCTTGGAATCAGCAGAACACTGTCCAGTACAACCTGAAGAAGAAAACACAGCTTCAGCAAGACCTGCAGAGGGAGAGGTAGAAATAATAATAAGGCTATTGACATGTTTTGCCAAAGTGCAAGTAGCAATAGAGTTTCAGCAATGGCAGTACTTTATTAGGATAAACATCCTGCATTTTACTAGTGCGAAAGCCGGGCAGACTACCAAACTGGGCAAAGCAGGCAATTGCTCAGGAGCCCCAGAACAGAAGGTCCCCCAGAAGAACTCAAGCTACAGATCATTTGGTTTTACATAATTAAAGTAATTGCATATTTTTCTGAAATTGCACCTCTAATTTAGGATGTCCTCCTCCATCGAACAGCCTTGTGTTGTCAGTGGTCTGTCAAAATGTAGTTTTAAGACCTTAACTATTAATTTACCGCGACCCGGCCCCGGATAAGCGGCAGAAAATGGATGGATGGATGGATGGACTATTAATTTATGTTGTGGTTCTTTGTGTTTCAAGTCATTAGCACACAGAAAAGCGTGTGGTGAATTGTAATGTTACATTTTATTAAGATCATGTTTGTGGTTCTCAGTTATTATTCACTGTTCTGAAAGTACTCATCTCGTCTTGTCTTGTTTCAGATATCTCCAGTTGCTGCCCTCATGTGTTTCTTGCCTGTATGATCGCCTGCCATTATTAGTTCCACTTGTGTTCAGTCACCCTCCTTCCCTCACGTTTGGTGCTACTTTGTATCAGTATATCTAAGTCAAGCTTTTCAGCTGTTTGTCCTCATACATTGCTTGTATTGATTTTCTGTATACCAAACTATCTGTCTTTAGCAAAGTCTTTTTAATTCTACCCACTTTGAATGCTGAGTTGTACATTTCAGTTCACCGCCTGTCATATATATTATTTCATCAAAAAGTTCTGTAAGGCTACAGCCAACGTTTGTTGTCATTATAAATATAGTGGCAAGAAAAAGTATGTCAGCCTTTTGGAATTTCATGGTTTTGTGCATTAGTTTGTTATAAAATGTGATCTGATCTTCATCTAAGTCAAGGGTACTGACAAATATAATGTGCCTAAAATAATAACACACAAAAATTCAGATCTTTCCTGTCTTTATTGAACACACTCATTCAACATTCACCCCACGCTTGTGGAACATCCTTCTGGACAACTTGAGGCCTCCACAGACTGTGGAAAGTTTTAAAAGGGACTAAAAAACTTTCTTTTTAGGAGACATTTTAATGTTTAAAATGTTTAAATGTCTGTTGTGTTTTTACTTGTTTTATGTTTTTATTTGTAGCACTTTGAGATTGTTTTTATAATGTAAAGTGTTTATGTTAAAAAGTTTATGCCTGACCATTTCATATTTGTCTAATGTTTTTTCTGTGCATATGTTTGTTATGTAAAACTTTTTTGGTCCGAGGTGTTTCTATCTATCGATCGATCAATCTATATATATCTATCTACAGTGCTGTGCAAAAGTATTTGCAGAAATCTTCTATTTTTGCATGTTTGTCACACTTAAATGTTTCAGATCATCAAACTAATTTTAATATAAGACAAAGATAACCCAAGAAAACCCAAAAGGCAGTTTTTAGATGATGATTTTATTTTTTGAAATAAAAATGCTGTCCAGCTCCATTTACAAGACAAAAAAAAATATGAACATTAAAATGACAGGGATAGTGCACTTGATGTGTTAGATAGAATGTATCTATTGCACGATGGAGATTAAGATTAACAGCTGTTCAGGGCTTGGTTGTATTTGCAGCGTTCAGGGCAACGACAGCTCTTGGATAAAAGCTGTTTTTTAGTCTGTTTGTTTTTGTCTTTACTGCCCTGAAACGCCTCCCTGAGGGTAGGACTTCATGACCTAAAGCTCAAGCACACACACACACACACACACACACACACACACATCCCTGAGATGTATCGCAGCTAAACTGAAATAGTCTCTGTTTAAAGTGTCCATAGTAGCAGCATGTGGTTAAAGTGCCAGTTAAAGTGACTCTGTGAGAAATTCTAAATAATTTAAAACTATAACTAAAACTAAAGTGTAGTAGTGTACAAATTCCAGATCAACCGTTCAGCATTCTAACAGCTTGTGGAAGGAAGCTGTTGATCAGTCTGGTGGTTCTGCCTTTGATACTCCACAACCGTTTGCCTGATAGCAGCAGTTCAAAGTGATCGTGGAAAGGGTGTGGGGGGTCCCTGACAATGGTCAGTGCCCTGCTCCAGCAGCGGCTCTGGAAGAGTTCTTGCACAGAGGGAAGGGAAACTCCGATGACCCTCTCAGTTCCCCTAACTATCCTCTGCAGGGCTTTTTTGTCTGACATACTGCAGCTGGAGTACCATGTTGACCTGACCTCACCTGCCCTGAGGATGTTGGTGGTCAGAGAGGCTTCCTCAGGAAGTGCAGTCTCTGCTGGGCTTGTTTTCTGATCCCGGAGGTGTTCTTGTTCCAGCTCAGGTCCTTGCGAGATCTGCACTCCGAGTAACTTGATGTTCTCCACTCTCTCCACTGTGCAGCAGCTGATGCTGAAGGTAGTGTGCTCAGGCTGTGACCTCCAGAAGTCGATGATCATCTCCTTCATTTTGTCCACGTTGAGCACCAAGTTGCTCTCTCTGCACCAGCCCTCCAGGGCCCGTATTCACAAAGAATCTTAGAGTCCTCTAAGAGAGCTCCTAACTTAGCCTAAAAATTCCTAGCAAGGAGTCTTAGCTTAAGAGTGATTCCCGAAGCTCCTGAGAGCAACTCTGAGCAAGGAGCGGACATAAACTTTTATCGTAGTGAGGAGGCGTGGTTGACCCCGTTGCTAGGTATGACGCAGTCTTCTAAGAGCTGTGATTGGTTGTTACAAAAAGGGGGAAAGGCTCCTAGTAATGACAGTAAAACCAACGATCATTTAAGTTGGACTGTATAAAGAAATGTGTAATCGTGACATTCATTTTATGTCATGATGATGAAATTAATTGTGATACAGCTTCAAAATGTTTGAACGTCCCTCATTCACATGCCGATTATATTGATGTGCTTATTGTTATGTTTACTGTCCGTGCATTTACGGAGAATAACGCTGCTTCCTCTCGTCTCTCCGTCATCTTGTCTGCTTAAGTCACTCTTAGGCTCCTTAAAAGTCCTCCTCACCACTCCTAACATTTTTTCACCTTAAGAGCTCTCTTAAGGCCTAAGAGGCTTTGTGAATAGCTTTTATCTTACCAAGGGAAAATTCTAAGAAAAATCTTAAAATCGACGGAAGTGACGTCACTAAGAGCTACTTTTAGCCTTAGGATTCTTTGTGAATACGGGCCCAGGTCTTTAAGTTCTTTCCTGTACATTGATTCCTCATTTCCCCAAATGAGTTCCACCACTGTGGTGTCATCAGCGAACTTGATGACCTGATTCCCCTTGTGTCTGGATACACAATCGAGCTTTAGCAGTGGACTGAGAACACAGCCTTGAGGAGATCCAGTGCTCAGCGTGACGGAGTTGGAGATGTTTTTTCTGACACAGATGGAAGGTGGTCTCTCGGTCAGAAAGTCCAGGATCTAGAGACATGTGGCAGTGTTCAGGCCGAGTAGGAGGAGTCTATGAGGGATGACAGTGTTAAACGCTGAGCTGAAATCAATGTACCAGATTCTGGTGTAGGTGTTTATGGTCCAGATGAGTGATGACTGAGTACAGGGTGGTGGATATTGCATCCTCTGTGGAGCGGTTGGGACGATAAGCAAACTGAAGCGGGTCAAGTGATACAGGGAGGCTGGCTGTGGTGTGTGGTTTGACGAGCTGTTCAAAACACTTCATCACAATTGGTGTCAGTGCGATGGGGCAGTAGTCATTCAGACAGGACACAGCTGATTTCTTTAGTACTATAGTGGATGTTTTGAAACATCTGGGGACGATGGCCTGAGGGAGATGTTGAAGATGTCAGTCAGAATATCTGCCAGCTCACTAGCGCAGACTCTGACCACACGTCCCAGGATGTTATCCGGACCTGCCGCTTTCTGTAGGTTGACCCTGGTTAGGGTCCTCCGTGTGTCTGCTGTGTTGATGGTGAGAGCTGGCCTGACAGATGGTGGAGAAGGTTGTCAGGTTAGATGCTTCAAAGCGTGCAAAAACTTGTTGAGCCTGTCTGGAAGAGAAGCATCGTCATCGTCAACCCCCTGCCTGGACTTGTAATCCGTCAGCGCTTGGACTCTCTACCACATCCGTCTGGTGCTTCCTGTGTCACAAAGGTGTCCCTGGATCTTGAAAACCTTCCAGTCAGTGTGCATGAACCAGTCTTGAAGTGCCAAGGCTGCACCCTCTGGCCAGATCCTGGTTTGTTTTGGCCTGCTGCACTTCAGTAGTGGTTTGTAAGCAGGCACCAGCTTAAGACATAGGGGTTCAGAACGGCCGAGGTGGGGACGGGGGGTTGCCTTGTATGCATCTGGGGAGTTTGTATCCACCAAGTCCTACATGTTCTATCCTCTGGTTTTAAAGTCCACAAATTGCTTGAACTTGGAGGGCACAGTCTTTAAACTGGTGTGGTTAAAATCCCCTGCAACCACTAAAAAGCTGTCTGGGTGTTTAGTCAGGAGCTCACTGATGGCGTCGCGCAGCCCTCCGAGTGCCTCATTAGCATTAGCTTTAGCATTAGCACTGAGAGGTACATACAGCGGCTACAATCACGTTGGTGAATTCCCTCAGCAGGTAGAATGGCCAGCATTTCACACTGAGGAACTCCGCCAACTGAGAGCAGTGTTTAGTGGCTAATGTTGCATGAACACACCAGCCTCAGCTCTTTCCGGAGCTAGCAGCCTCTCTACCCGGAACAATGTCATCCCTTCCTGTATGGCTGCATCTGGGATGTTGTTGTGGAGCCATGTTTTCGTGAAAGCCTTCAGCTTGTTGTCGAGGGAGCAGATATTTCTATGCATTCACTCACTGTTTTCCTGGTGCTACAGTTCCTAATTTACTATCTAAACTGACCCTAACCAATTCAATAAATAGAATCTATACTAATTAATACTAATGACACAGTTCGACGACAGTCTGAGCTGATTTTGATATACTTTAAGACCATCTCAAAACATGTGGAAAGTCTGTGTTTCCCATTTCCACTCTCTGACACAGTACTAGCCCACTCAGCAGGATTCTCAGTCTTCATACCTGGCTACAATCAGCTTGTGTCTCATGTGGGCTTCACTGACAATCTGAATATGTTCAGGGACTGCTGTAGCTTGTTTACAAGAGATGGGCTGCACCTTAATCAGCAGTGTAGTATTCACTCCTAACTTTTAGTTCTCACTTCATTCTGACTGTTCACAATATTCAATATTCACAATATCCCTCGCTTCCTCTTTTCAGCCGACTAATGAATTCCCAAGAAGCACGTTCAGACACAAGTGGTTTCCTCAAACTGATGAATTTATTACAATTCGCCACCGTGAAAACTAAAAGAAAAACACATAGACAAAAATAATTAACTCAAGAAAAATAAAGACAAATCATATTAAACGCTTGTAAACGTATTAGAAAACAAAATACAGACATAAACATACCTCGTTGGCTGTGTTCTACCAAAAGGAATTAGGCTTCTCTTCTTCTTTTCAGCTGCTTTTAGCTATTTTCTCTTGCTAAAAGTCCAGGCTTAATTGACACTAATCTTGCAGCATTGCTTCTATCTGACTACTTTGAGTTGCTTTGCACACACTCGACTACAGCACCATCTGAAGGTGGCATGTAAAACTACACATAATAAAACAAACTACAAGCCATATGAAGACGTATACATGACGTATACAAAGTAGGTTTCACTCTACAGTAACTAAAATTGTCTGGAACACTGCCATCATGTACCACATTCCGACACATTGGAGACCACTCACTCCCCCTGGTAAAGCAGGAGTTTTGAGGGGCAGAGTAAATGTTGCAAATTTTCAGCAGTTGCATTCAGTTAAACAAACTGCACAACAATTACCAAATTCCCCACCAGACACCCTGGTGACACGCCCTAATAAATGCTCACCTGGCTTAATGCTGATGATCTCACTTCACTCTGTGACCTCTGTCCTCCACAGTACAGCTTCTTGAATTTGCTCTGCTGTTCATGGTGGTGTTTAGCCCCTTTTTTTAAAAATCACTTTAAGTTTAGGTTTAAGCACACTACAGTTTATTCTACCTTTGAGGAGCAACTTTACCCCTGTCATATGTGGTGTGTTGTATAGACTTTGTAAAACTAAGAGTGATTTTATCAAGGACTTCTCTGATCTTTTATAACTTATGGCCACTCGTTCTAAAAAGCTATTGATTTTAGGGGATTTTAACATTCATATCTGCTGCACTTTAACACTTATGGTTACTTATTTTTATGCCTTATATATTCTTTGAATGTCTTTTACTCAGTTCCTAGTCCCACACATCAGAGGTCTCCCACATTGGACCTTGTACTATCATCTGGTTTCTCATTAGATGTAGGATGCAGGTAGAAACCACGGTCCATTTTAACTGGCTTTGTCCTTCCTTCCAGTCTCTGTGTGTTCCGTTTTCCTTACGGTGGGAAATAACAACAACCTTTGAACAGCAACCTACCACACTGAAAATGTCAAGCTTTGCAGAGGATTTGGATCATGCAGTATGGCAGAGTTGCTATTTGCTGTGGATTATCCATTTTAATGACAGTGCTTATTGCCCTGCATGCAGATGTGCCACCACAACTATTCGCCAGTATTTTGAGGGAACACCGAAGTCACATTCTTCACATAGCCCACATCAATTGTGAATGTTTTTTTAGGGTTGTTTTCCTTTCTAGCAGAATGATAGTGTGGTGCAGCCAGACCATTATGTTCTACAGGCTTGGCTGGCTAAGCGAGACTACTCTGTCTCCAACCTGGAGATCATGGATGTGGGGTCTCGGTCTATTTTTAACTCCATATTAACTTGTATCCTTCCTACCCGCCCCGATATATTTCACCATTAAATCAAAAACTCAGCTACAGCTACTTAATTTTTCAACTCATTTTTGACTAAGCACTTATCTGGTATTTCAGATGCTGTTCTCACTTGAACTGTAAGACATCACAGATTCTGCTCTCACACCCTGGACTGTATAGTTACTGAAAAACTTAACATATGCAAGGCTAACACTAACTGGCTGAACAACTCTACTCATGCAATGTAGGAAGACTGACAAACTTCAGGTCCCATATGCAATACTAAGAGATTATTTAAGGCAATGTCAAGGCTCTGTAAACAGTGACATCAGTCTGTAACATCTACAGCTCAGTCTAAAATCTTTCAGACCTTAAATACAATTTAAGACCACAAATCCTATCTTGAAACCACGCAGCTGCTACTACTGAAAATCGTGAGAGGTTTCTGAATTTCTTTATGAATAACATTGAAATTATTAGAGTAGGTCTCACATCTCACCATCATACCACTATACCTCAGAGACACCTCATCCAGTCAGCCACCTCCTGAACTTTCTACTGTTTAGAATTGACTCTAATGAGTTGAACGTGTAACCCATTAGACATTTTACCATCTTACCTCGTTAAGGAGGTTTTTTTTTTCTACAATCTGCCCCCTGATATTAGCTATAATTAATAGTTGTCTGAACAATGGAGTTGTTCCTGTCAGCTTCAAACAGGAAATTGTGCAACCACTACTGAAGAAAACTACTTTAGACCCTGATGAGTTTAGCTTAAAAAATAAAAATAAAACGATTTTCAATGTGGTCTCAGACTCTTTCATTCTCAAAGCACTTTGAACTGTGTCCTACCTTCAGAGAGTTGTTTTTTTTAGTTTAGGGTAGAAACAGAGCCTGGTGTTTTCCTTACCATGAGTGTTTCAGTTTCACTTCTCTTTTCCTCAGAAGTCTCTGCTGAAATTAGGAAATAAGGGACCCATATTGACACTGCATGACAGAAGCAGATAGATCAGAGCAGTCTTTAGAACAAGGATTAAATCACTGTCTTTAAAGTCTCGACTCACCAACCACACACATGCACATTACCTTAAAAAGGTTGTGTGTCTTATGGAAGGACTAAAAACTCAACAAACTGCAGCTTGCAGTGGATCAGTCATTACAATCATTTTGGCGAAGTCAAACATTGTTGAATGTTTCACAGTGTAAACATCACATAGATTTATGAAGAATTGGAACAAGTTGATACTGTCGTGATTTAAAGCAGCTTAACAGAAAATATGAGAGGAGAACAGGAAGTGGAGGGGGTTGCATGCTGACTCTGCTCAGTAAAGCTCTTGTGTAAGATTATTAACTTGATGAATCATAATTTGTGCGTTTGCTCATTTCAGTGCAGTGTATTGCAGCGGAGTGAGTCACAATGAGGCACATGTCTGTATGTATTGCATCCTCGTGAGGAAGTCATGTCTGCTTTGGGTAATTTCCCGTAAACCACAAAAGTGAAACTAACAAATCTAGCCTACTCAGCACAAATAAACTATGGCAGATTACTCAGTGGAAAATGTAAATGGGACTGTGAAGACATGGTGGCCTTTTATCAAACAATAGGCCTCTTGTCCCCTTTGAGCCTGTCAGTCAGCACTTTGGTCCAAACTGAAATAACTCAACAGCCATTGGACTGTATAAGATGACATTTTGTGCACATTCATTTTCTCAGCTGATTAATGTTAATGACTTAGGTGAAGCCCTGACCTTTCCACCATCTGCCACCAGCAGGCTGACATTGTGGCTTTGTTAAACATTTCACTCTTTTTCAGCATGTAGCACTAAGCTTGAAATGAAGTGAAAACACGCAAAAATCACGTGTCTGTTTGATGAAATGTTGCATGCACATGTAGAATGGTGATATGTTGGGTTTACATGTGTCGTTCAACAGAAGCCTATAGAATAGCTTCAGTTGAATTGCTGGAGTAAGAGGCCATGACAGACAAATAGCTTTGAATCTACTTGAGGGGGAAAACTAAATAGTAGCCCCAAACTGCAGAATGGAGCAAAATATGTATCATCTACTTCATGTACACTGCTTCATGCTTCCAATCCCAAAATGCAATACCCGCAGTTTACACATGTAAAAGTTACCTTTGCACCACTCAAAAGCTGTTTGTGATGATGCAAAATGAAGATGATTTTCTCTGTCATTGTCTCCTCTGGTCAGCTTAGCAGCTTGCTTGTTGATCTGAGTGATCACTCTGTTCATAGCTTTGGCTGTTTCATCTTGGCCTTTAACTGTGTTCCTGAGAGCAATCTGGCATATAGCGGAATTGCCTAAGCAGCCCTTCTGCCTCTCAGGCTTCGTCTTTGCATTGTCCAGGGCCTGGTTGATATGTACATAAGTGTACATTTGCAAATAGTGCGTTTGTCATATATATGTGGTTTGGGCTGCACCATCTCCTCACGGTGTGTCTTAAAGAGTTACCCCATACATATGAAATATGTAACTGGGTGGAGAGATAGTCTCGATATGATAGAGAACGTGGGGTTACGTTGTTACCTTGGTTCTCTGAGTGAGAGACTGTCTCTCCAGCTCTTTTTGCCGCTTGGAGACATGTTTCAATCAAAACTATCAGTGAATTCACAGCAGCACAGGTGCTTTATAGGTAACCTGTGGGGCATGACTGGGCAAGACGGTGTGTCTTAAAGAAGTGTCCCCATACATATGAAATATGTAACTGGGTGGAGATATAGTCTGTCACTCAGAGAACCAAGGTTACAATGTAACCATACGATCTCAAATCTCACCTCAGTGTTTTCCTCACGAGTGAACTACTGAGTATTCTTTTTATAGGGAGTCATGAATAAGTGAACAGGGAGTGATTTCAGAAACAATCAATGTCTTGTTCGGTGTTACTGGTATAACTTACTGGTATTATTTATTCCCTGACAGATCTGTTATTCATGTACAAAATATTTCAAAAGAGCTATTTTGTAGACTCAAATTATTGTCAGAACCAGAGCACCATGACAAAAGGAGTCTGTGATTCCGAGAAACAGACTTGTTGGAAGAAAAAAGGAAGAGACCAAGAAAGGGAAAGTGATCCCACTTTCACTTTCTACTAGAAAGTGGAAGTATTGTTGTGTTGTGTTGGTGCTGTCAGGGTATAAAAGAGAGAACTGTCTGCGTCTTCACAGCATCAGGAGTCCAGACTGAAGTCAGACACAGTGAAGAGTGACCAGAACGTGTCCAGCCACAACTATGAATTCAGCCGTCATCGCCTTTTTCACCTGCCTGCTTGTCCTGTGTGCACAAGGTACTGTAAAACGTCTTTGGTGTTATTAGATAGATAGAATATTGTATTATATAGAGAGTGTATATA
>OMNN01024413.1:0-21368 GCA_900302755.1 Chromis chromis
AGAAATTATTTATGAGAAGTTTTCCCTTGAATATTTTTAGTTAGACCCTAGAAAGCTTAACTTTATCCCCCCCTGACCACGCAGGAGCCTCAAGATGCTGTAGCTCCAAGGTCAAACCGCAGCGGCTCACATGGGCCGACCAGGGCGTCAGCTGAATCAACAGAGAGGGATCAGCTGGCTGGCGAGAGGAATGTCAGAGATCCTGACAGCTTGGTTGCAGATCCCTTCGGAGCACAGCAGCACATCCATACTGCCGACTATTGGCTCCCCATTTACACTCCTTCGTGGCTGTGTTTGCGCATTCACGCCAGGTTCACGGCTGTGATTGTCATGTTACATGTGAAGACGTGTCGAGTTTGCCTGTGCGTCTTAGTGCTAACAGCTGATTTCAACAGGTATTCTCTGACAGTGCATGACTTGGTTTCCTTTTACTCTGACCTTCTTCCACTTGTGCAGCTACCCCTTTTTGAGCACATTTTTGATGATTATGTGTCTTGCGCAACTCTAATCTGCTAGACTGTGAGGTGGCAGGGAGATTAGATGTGCACTCACCTTCTGGCTGCCCGTTTGGAGTCTCATCTGCAGGAAGAAAAATAAAACACATGACTATCAGTGGCTTCAATGCAATCAACATATTTACCTTTTTCCTGTTTGAATACATTGACCCCGTTTTATTGACATCCATTCACCACTAAGCTCTATTATCTTTGTGTTGGATGCCTGGCTCCTCATGCTTAGACACCATGTAGACTTAAGTGATTATGAAGGAGGCCTCCATGACACACCATTTGTCTGCCCTCTGCCACGTCTAGACTCCAGCCTCAGCAGATCAAAGAATCCATACTGCCCTTGGCATGCACTGACGGGGTTAAAAACTTAAACTCTTTTGTTATTAGTGGGTTAGTGGAGCACAGAGACATCAGAGCTTGTCTAGTCATGAAACATCTGGAGTGGCCTGTTCTATTACTGTCCTTGAAATTCTTTGAGAAGTACATGAGGCAGGGAATTTCTAGTTACCATAGGTGTGGACCAACCACTTACAAACTCAACTACATGTAGAAATGTCTTTCATGACTCACATAAGTCATCTTTATTGTCTTCTGCTCACCTCAATAATCACCCTTTATGACAGTAAAGTTTAATAAAAGTACAGCAACTACGACAGTTTCTACTCTGTAATGACAAAACTGTACTGCAAAGCCTATAAAATACTGCAAATACAGTTTCTTTGGGGTACAAAAGTGCAATCATTTAGGTCTTATGTAACATGAGCTGACCCTGAAGGCAAATGGCTGATGCTAGATTGTAGTACCCCAAGGGACAGAGTGGAAGAGATGCTCAGTTGTAATTGGTGGTTGGGTAGGTCAGATAGCAGAGCTGATTCAATCTAGCACCAATCGGAAACACCAGAGGAAAGTGAGGGTTGCTGACTGCAGATGTCCAACAACTTTTTTTGATGAGACTGATGGACGAGGAATGCTAACCTTTGTCACTGAGGTAGTTTGGTTTCATTTATCTGTTAACCTAAGTGAACCGAAACCTACACAGAGCTCACCACATGACTGTTAATGAAGTCTCCAGATGTCAACTTGGGGTATAAACCTGACATTTCCTTCACATCTCTCACATATTTGGATTGTGTAATAAGGCGGGCCTGCTTAGTTCTTTCAGAGAATTATGCATTTTAATGTTTGCTTCTCCACATGCAAATGTTCCCCAAAACAATTCCAACATCACTATTTTTAGGGGGCACCACCGTCTCTGCATCCTGGGCTTAGTGCCACCCTAGACGATTGTGATTGGTTTAAAGAAAGACAAACAAGCCAAACCATTTCCGTCCGATAGTAGAATGATTATATGGTTCAGCCAGACCATTCTCTAGTCCTATTTGGGTGTCTAAGTCTCATCAACACAGACGCTAAAATCCAAGGTTTTCCAGCAGAACACCACATAATACAAATATGATCAATTTTATTCACTTCACCTGTCAGTGGTCAGAATGTTGTGGCTGATCGGTGTATAGGAACCAATGACTGATTGTGAGATCATTTCAATAATCAGTAGATATTTTGACCATAGGAGTAGTTCAGCCCTATTAATCAAATTTACAGGTTTCCCTTGGAACCAACATACACATTTTGGAGTAACTACAGTAGATTGGTTGATAACTGTCTGTATGTGGGACCATCTGAATCCTCAAGAGTAACTTTGATAATGGCCATGAATCATGAATTAAAGCACACTGTTGACCCGTGATAATGCTTAAAGGAGAACTATTCATTTGGGGTTCTGCATGTGTGAGAAGAAATTATATGAGAAGAAGGATGTTAATGATAGATATTTGGAGTGACCATAGAAGTGCTCAAACACTGTATGCGTCATAACATAAAATCACAGATTGACAGCAGTAGGTGGATTTAGGAGCTCAGTTTTCTTCCTGGACTTAGTGAAAAGTTCCGAAATTACAGAGGTTCTCTAGAGCCAGCTGTGTTTTTTTATTGTAGCCCTATAAAATATTGAGGCATATCTTTAAAATTCATAGAGGAATTCAATATTAACGTTCAGTATCCTTGACATAAGTGCTCTGCTTTCTGTCAAAATTTCCTTGAAATCTTTTTACATAAAGTCTTTCATCAACTCTCCATTTAGCATCTTAAGCTTTAGAGAATCCTTTCTTCCCTTCCCATATCTGTTTCTCACTGCCCACTCTTTAAAGCCAGTCTGTGAAAATTGGAACTCTAATTCCACGTATGCCCACCACCTATACATCGTTTTTTAATAATACATATTCTTCTGAGCTTCTGATATCCCTCCATTTGTAATGATTCCCTGTTAGCATTCCTTGTCAAAATTAGCAGCACTCCCATCTCACTTCAAAACAATGTGTCGCTGGCCACTGGGCCACAATCCTGCAGGGTCACATCATGTTCCCGTGAATGAGCCCCGCTCGCTCTCTGTCTCATCACCACAGAGATAATGAGGGTGGAGAAAGGTTTTGTTTTACCTCTGAGGACTCCCAGTGCAGCTGACAGGGCTACAGGTATTTTCAGCTGTTGCTCCTGCTGGCGTGCAGACAGAAGAGCTCATACAGGCTCTGCCGGCAGCCTTATTTTTCCTAATATAGACCTTTATTACATTAATAAAGATGAGCTGACAGTAATGAGACTGTTTATCGTCGCTTTTCTTTTTTTCTTTTCCATCGACTCCTCGTTTCTTGTTAGCCTGCTTTGACAACAACTACGGTGATGGACGCTTTAAGAGTCTGGAAGTGGATGAAAGCTGTACTTGGGTGGCAATTAGCTGCTGACAGGCCTTCCCCTGTGTTTTAGTGTGGTTTGATTTATGAGGTGGTATCCTGTAACACAAAGCTACAGAGTCCAGTGAGAGTGATGGACCCTGGTGACAGCAAATATGAGATGAAGACATGGACTTTGCTACCAATGAAACTCAAAACTTTTTCACAGCGAGGTCAGTACTTAAGACCTCTGAACATTGGGACAGAGGTTTATCAGGGATGTGCCTGACCTCTGAGTGATCCATCCCCAACAGAGAGTGGCAGGAAGATGTCTGTTTCGGTACAGGGGAGGAGAAGGAGGGGCTGCGAGATGGCAGGGAACAAGGGATGGGGATTAAAAGTGCGCTCATTCTGAACTATTCCAGGGACAAGAATCCCGGTCCCAGGAGATCCGCGGACGACTCAGCCAGTCCGTCATCTCTGGTTCGGACTTTTAAAGGCTTGTGAGTGGCGGGGCGTCTAAAACAACAGCACTGGTCTCCTCCACCTCAGCTGTTCAGACTCATTTAAAGAACAATACTTTTCCACCCTTATTTATCTGCTGCTCGGGGCTCTGCAGTTATTTATGGGTGGTGTTTGTAGCCGACAGGAATCCGCTGCCTCTATTTCGCCACAGCTTTGTCTCTGAGGGGATCAGCGATGTTTATGGCAGTGGATGAACACTGTAAGGGCATCTGCGCTTTACACAAGCTGGTACTTAAGATTTGTACTGCGAGGTATTGGGTTTTGAAGCTTTCAGCTGGCTGCTTACTGATTCCAAGTGAATCAATTAACCCAGTTTTTAAACTCTTATCTTCACTGTCCAGAAGGTAGAAAAGAGTCAGTCTAGTCAAGTCAGTTTGCTTCATAACGCTCTTGATTCGGATGAAGAGAAGCACTCAAAAAGCCTTAAATGGAAGTAAAAATCCTCATGAACAGGAGTAATATCACCCCTAGAGTCATGCATTAGGTGTTGTTGGTACACAGATATGAGTTGCCATCTATGTGGCCAGTGATGATGATGAAATGATGCCCAATGTGTGAAGAACTGCTACAGACAGACCAATGATCCTCCGGAGGATAATGGGTTTATTAAAAACTTGTGTCAGCTCTCATCAGGAAGGCTTCCAAAGTCTAAACAAAATGTTCCGTTTCCTCTACATGGGCATGTCTGGGTCCACAGCAGACCCCCAAAGAGCCCAACTAATGAGGAGGGTGGGAGTAATGCCATATTGTAATGACAGACACGAGCAGATTAACCGGGAATGCTGATGGATGTGACCGTACAGATGAGTGACGTTATGGTGTGGAAGACAGATCCGACATGAGGGTGGGGCAGGGAATGGGTTCAGATGCGGTGTGTGGTTGAATATGGACTTAAAGTATGAGTGGGGGGGGTGGTCCAGGTTGGCTATTTCTGCCTGTTTCCCATCACTCATCACGAAAACATTTACAATCAAGCTGCTATTTATCCTCACTCTCTGTACATCCAAATTGCATCATCGTTCTTTGGGGTTCTGCTTGTACCCAGCTCGGCTCTCATCAACATTCCTCCACTGCGCCTCATCACGGCGTCTTTCCCCAGTCAGATCAATCCAGTGTGCTGACCCGGGCACCAATACTATCTGTTCATAAACCTCAAATCTTCCCTTGCACCAAGGATGGTAGAAACACGCATGCATCAGTAATACAATACCACCGTCAAAGTCACTTTGAGGATTCCTATGAATAAGCTGGCAGAGAAAGTGATGGAGCTCCCTGCAATGAGCAACAACTGGCTCTGCTCCCTTCATAGACAATCACAGGCAAACACATGAAAGGAAGCACATCACACTTCTTTTACAGACTCTAAAACCGTGTATTTTAGACCACATTCCATTTTTTTAGTCTGTTACATGCTTTGATTTTGCTTTTTTTAGTGCTACATGCAAGACGCTATCAAAACTCCTACCTTTCTTTGTGGGCTCTGGCATCTTGAGCCGCGTCCCAAGAAAACTGTCAAGGAGTCAAGAGGTGCAGGTAGATACCTTCAGAGCAGAGTTTGAGCCCTCTGAGTCCAGGAGGGACGGATAGAACAAGATGATGATGATGGTGATAGGACAGTAGCAAAAACCTCTGGGACCCCTCGCACCAGAGTGATGGGAGATGAGGAGGGCACTGGGATACGGTTTGAAAATCTCAGTGGGGGAGGTGAGGATGACCAGTGACAGATCCAGGAGGGACTGGCTTTTAGGCCTTATATAGGGAGGTGGTATGCTCCTCCTCTCTGGTGCTGCTCCGTCCTACACCTACTGTCACATCACTGTACCCACCATCAGTAGCAAGAAAATGGGAAGTTTAATATGACTTTGGTTTTACATCCGGTTTTATGTTCTTAGTTAAAGTTCAAAGCAACACTCAGTTTTCTTGCTGTTGTCAAGAAAACCCATGAAAAAGAATCAGTTTTTGCCCCAATTGTTCAGTGGCAGTTTGCCATCGCATTGTGGCATCAATGCAGAAAAAAACAATGTTGAATCTGGCTCAATGTTTCTACAACATGGCATCATCTGGCAACGTCCAGTCACATGCATGTAAGCCCAAATTCAGAGTGAATTTACCTACCATTGGTGCCATAAAATTGCTGCTGCCTTGATAACGTTCTATACTTGTCAAATCCCATCTTTAATAATCAGAAATTACAGTTTTTTTTGTGTCTGATAGGCCTTTAAACACACAGATCTGATACTCAAATTAGAGTTTAAACACTTTTTAAGTCTACTTGCTCATTAGCTTCAACTGAAGATGTAAATCTTGGATAATGAACCACAAACACACCTTCATTTTTAGAAAAGACTGAATACCTTCCTTAAATTGCTGCATCCTGTTGTGTTTTTTTTTTTTTAAACAAATGTTACTCAAACACTAGTAAATACTGTGTTTGTTGTGGACTATTTTCAGCCACAGATATTGTGTGCTACCAGCTGCAGAAGGATGTATGTGGGACTTAAAATAAACTACAGTGCCCATGTTCATTGTTACCATAGAGGTATGCTACCCAGTGACATACACTGTGTATTGCTGCTATATTTAGACTAATATTTCTTCATCTTCATTTGGAAAGTTTACAACCTGTGGAAGTTCCAGATTTTGTACAAATTTTCACTTTATGGCTGAGTGTTGTTTATAAAATTCTTTATTGTAGCCCTTTGAGCTGCATTTGTTGTTGTTCCTTATTGCTCCCTTGGTAGGTGAGGGCAAGTCAGGAGGTTGGGTATTAAAAGGAAAATGTGCCGTCACTGTCACAGGTCTGAGGCTGATGTAATACTCTCCGACAGTCCTGGGTTACGCTCAGATGATATACAGCATATTCAGAGAATCAGTGGATTTATCATAAAAGAAAAGTTTGAGATGACAAGCAGGGTCTCGATGCCAGATGCCAGCTATCGGCTTAATCCGGGGCCGACTGCTGTCCAAGAACAGCAGGCTTTCCGACCTGGCAAATAAATACTGGGGAGATGCCCGAGCGGTGGTTATAAGGCCTATACTTAGAAAGCCGTCATAAACCTTGACATTTGACATGTGTATCTAACATGAAAAGAGGGTTTCATTGTGAATTATGTTATTGAAGTGGCTGCTTTGGTCCTAATTAATCTTTTTAGCACGTCAAACTCAAGTGATAAATCAGGTGTAGTCTTTGGTAAGGTCGTGAAGATTAAACAACGATGCTGAAAGCTGCCGGATTTACAAGCAACAACAGGCTCTGAGCTTTTTTAACCAACATGCTGAAGCTTCTCCACGTGTGCAGCCCCACGCTCCTGCTCATAACAAATATCATAACCGCTTGTTGATGATCTCAGCTTGGAAGTGTACTTAAAACGTGCACTGTTAATTCTCCAGACGACCCAACAGGACAGTCAAGGCAAGGCACCGCTCTATTTTTGGGCCTTGGATATTGTCTGTGAGCAGGAATGCAGCTTATAACCTTAAGTCAGAAACTTACCATCCTTGCTTAGACAGTCATATCAAACCGAAATGATTCACTACATAGGTAGACCTATACTGAAAACCAAAGCACATTGTCCTCATATGATCGGGAGGCTTTTAATTAAGAGCGCACTCCAGCCTCAAATGACTGTTTTCATAGTTCCGTTTGTGGCCTTTCTTGGTAACAGACACCCATAGATCAGTTAGCCCATTTATAACCGGCAGCAGGCTCCAGCAGTAAATACTGGGCTTAGTTGAAGCATCATGTGGGTCCTCAACAAAGAACACAAAACCATTTGCCTGGGACGACTGCGAGTTCACATCACAGAGGCAATTTAGCCATGAGGTCACAGCACACAGACGAGGTTTAACAGAAGCTTTGAGAAGGACGACACTGACACCCTCTGGTCTCTAACAGCCATCAAACACTGCAGCATGAAGATAAACACACATGTCAACAGGTCAGGAGGCACATCAGGCAGCTGTGTGACTCTTCTCTCTCAGGGGAAAAATCATTTTCTCAATAGTAGGATTAGAAATTACCTTTAGGAAAATACTGAAATTATTTTTGAGAGATATAAGTGGAAATTAGGAACCAGTGGTATAAGACTACCCAGGTCTTTTACTATATATAAAACTTACAAACAAAAATTCTGTATTCATAAAATTACACAGCGGTACTTTCAGAAAAAGGTATTTCAGAAGTAAAAATATGCTAAATGGTCCAATCAGAAATAATTTTGTGCATTACATTAGTGGACTATTACGAACTAATGAGCAGTTTATAGTCCCTGCACACCTGTGGTCCATTATTTCAGCACTTTGTGGCACAAAAGTGTAATAAAACTCATTATTTGTAACTTACTTGTTGTCTTCCCACTAGTCCATGGATTTTGGTGATCTTCAGTTGTAACTGAGCATATCTACTCTACTTAAAACACATATATGGTTGTGTGGTGGCCTTTAAACCATAAAAATGCATTATATTTTGTCATCAAACAGTTAAGATAATCACATGTTTTGCATGCTAAATCAAAGTAATCCGGTTGTATAAAGCTGCACAAAAAACTACTACTCGGGTGAAGTCAGAATTAGTTTTGATAATGCACTTGAATGCATGCATGCACATAAACATTACACCACTTTTAAGGAACAGTAGACCATTAAAATGAAGAAGGAAGCTGAGTAAGTAACCCAATAGCCTAAATATGAAATACAGGATACATCCATCCATCCATTATCTATACACCGCTTAATCCTCTGTAGGGGGCTGGAGCCTATCCCAGCCGACTTGGGTGAAGGCAGGGGACACCTTGGACAGGTTGCCAGTCTATCACAGGGCTATACAGGATACAATATCACTTAAATATCAAATTACTGAAAATGGTTTCACCTTGCAGTATTACATTACTTCTAAGTTAAACAGTAGGGTATGTGCTTGTGTAAACTAAAACAGTTTACATTTACTATATTAAAAATACAGGCCCCACAGTGAGAACACAAAATGGTCAGCACACGTTTCATACTGAGATTCAAATCTTTATTTTTTTCAATACTGCATGTATTTTTGATGACAGACTTAATCTTTGTCAGCATGGAGAATACCAAATTTCACAAAAGATGTTTTGTCATTTTTTGATTTAAAATACCCTAAAGGTGTTCTATAGAACTAAAGCGAGGCATACATGGTTATGTCATAGTTTTCAGTCTTTAGGTTTCCAAAGAAGAAAAAACATGCGATTTTGGCTGTGTGTTTTAGATCATTATCATTCTGGAAAATGTCTGTTCTGCAAAGCTTTTGCCGAATGGGAGTCAACTCGTCATACAGTACTTTCATATATCCACAGACATTCATGGTGGTATCTATAATTGTCATCTCCACAGCATCTTTTGCACTCACCCCAGTTTATCACACTCCCACCTCTATGCTTCACTGTCAGGACTATGCCTTCACTCTGGTAGTCCTAAACAAGTTCAAACAAATATGCCAGGCCCCATCTGAGCCAAACAAATTTATCTTGGTCTCATCTGACTAAAGATGTGCTCCCATATGTATCAGGCTTTTTTTTCATGCATTTTAGCAAAGTTCAGTCTTTAGTAGTTTAGTGCCGATGAGCAAGCAGAGATGTTTTGTTTGGCTGCCGTCCATAGAGGCTGGCATTATGCTGCGTGCCTCACACTGTCTGAGCTGTCAAAGAAACTCTGATTTATATTGATAACCCCTGTGCCAAGTCTGATGCATGTTCCCATCTGAGCTAGGATGACAGTAGCACTCTGTCTGTAGCATCATTTTATGAGGACGCCACTGCAGCTCTAATTAGTGGTATTATGGCTCAATCTATACCTCCTTATTACTGCTGCAACTGTGTTTCCAATTGATTTTTTTGATCACTGATATGCTTGTATCTTTTTTCCATCTTTGTGAAGTCTTACATTTAGATTTTTAAATTCCTCTGGCAATTCTTTTATCATCGTGGAGCCATGACACAGACATGCAGATAGAGTCACAACCCATAGACACAAAACTGGGAAAGTTTTGGTGTTTGTGGATTAATTTATAACAATGTTCATGTGGCAAATTGTCTTTCACTGATCACAAGTGTACTTACTTTTGTTGTACTTTGTTTTACTTTTGGACCGGAATTTCAATATAGTCTTTTTACGTCTTTTTTAAGTAATTGTTTTTGTTTATAACAGACAATACTTTACTTTAAATATTAGGATGTGGTGCATTTGACATAGAAGTGATTTTGCACAGGAGTGTACTCGTTTCTGTTCTATACTTTGAGTGGAAATGTCAACATACTGTAGTTTGCTGTTACTCTTCTATTCACTGTATGTATGTTTTTTGTTTTGTTTTTTACTACAGTCAAATTAGATAAAATCTGAATAAGGAAAAAAAATTAAAGAAGGAAATATCACCAAAATTTTTTAACTGATAAGTCATGAATAAATCCAAAGTTCCTTCTTTATACAAACTTTAATTCAGTCTTTAATTCAGCATGGACAGAAGGAAAACTTACAAATAACACAAACTGATTCAGTGTATATATGTGCATGTATAATTTTAAATGTCAACCTGTCTTTTAAAAACTGATTATTTTAGCTTTCATTTCTGTCCACTGAATGCTTATTTGTTCAGAAATAAAACAACGACTATGAGGTTGACGAGCCAATTCCATGTAAACCATTTTATCAATACCACGACAACAATAGCAGCAGCAGTAATAGTTCCCTACTTTGTAATAAGAGCGCACACAACAAAACAACAGTTTGTTGTTAGTGCAGGGGCTGTCCAACTAAACATTCATGAAACTGGAGGTAGCGCAGCTGAAAGTCTGCTCTTTTAGATATCATTTCATTTCAAAACCAATGTGCTGGAGTGAAGCCAAAACAAGAGTAAACACGTCACAGAAACCAAATACTGAAAAATATATTTAGTACTGTAGAATGTAATTGATCTCAGGACTGATAAAGTCCCTAAACTTAATACATGAAAACCAGCCTCTGTACTCCTTTAGTAAAATGTGTCACTGTTCAAATACTCAAATAAGTTTGTAACGAAGGAAATTAAGTTTATCCTTGACTTCACCTCTTAATCGTGCAAAAGCCGACAAAATGCTCGTTATGTGATTTTCAGTCGTGTTTTTCTTGCACCTTGTTCCTTCACATCTTCTAAGGGACTTGGGCGGTTAACCCTCTGAACCCCGAGCAGTTTTTGTGGTTTTTCTTTACTCCCATCACCTTTTTACTCACTGTCGACTTGTTTTTCACTGCAATATAAAGTCCTGCACCTCTATGGAAACAACAATCATGGCTAAAAGCAGAGAGATATCAAACATGTCTTTAGTGCAGTATATATAGTTATTTATTATGCATATAATATTATTTTTAATGCAATAAGCTGTTACCAACACTACAAAAATGTGGTGGCTCTACATGCTATTGATATTTTACTATTTACATTTACCCTAAAGAGATGTTTCACCATGCTGACTGTATCTTCTTGCTGGCAGCTTGCACCTCTGTATTCAGTTTTTGACACATACTACATTTATTTTATTGAACAAGCATTTCACTCCTAGTCACCCTTGTCATCTCACATCACTGCTGGTAGCAGCTCTGTCAGTTATGGCCTCTAAATTGTGCTGAGGTGCACAGAATGTTTAGTTTTTTACAGAATTTGGTGCAAACGCTTTATTTGTGGTGTATAGATGATAGATAGATACCACTGATAGAATAAAGTTACTGTTTCGATTGTGTTATTTTTGCAGATGGGGCCACACATCACAGCCAGTAAATATCTGATGATTCTTTTTGTAAGTATTCATTATTTTTTTTAAAGTATTTTTTTGTTGCGTTTTTCCCATTTTTATTGATAGAGAGAGACAGGGTGAAAGAGGGTATAGAGGAGAGTGACATGCAGCAAAGAGTCTTGAGCCGGACTTGAACTCATGACCGCTGCTGGTGACCTGCGCTCACATAGTAATGCCTTAACTCAGCGAGCTAAACGGTGGCCATTCATGATTATTTTTTAAAGATAGCTGCATTTCAAACCCGCTGGTGGGTTTTGGCGTTCAGAGGGTTAAATGTGAAGTATAACTGATATGAAAAAACACCATAGCACCATAGTCGTCGTAAGATTTATTACTCTGACCATAAACACTGCAAACCAAAGTCAACAACTGTATAAAGACAGTAGTCTAAAATCTAACAGTTAAATGCTTTTCTTTATTTCTTTTTTTATATTTACACCACAAGAACTCAGGAATACAATGTGACACTAAAAACCACAAATGTTGAAAATGAAAGTTGATGTTTTTAGATGTTAAAAACAGGGAAGAAAACAGCACATGTACATAAGATCTGCTTTACAAATCTCCTCAATGACACTTCAGGGACTGCAGGGACATCAGGGTGTCCTGGCTGAACTGATATGTGAGCTTCTTCTTCACCTTGAAGATCTCTCCGGACCGGGCGTAGTTCCTGAGCGCCCTGGACATCTTCTGGTAGGTCATGGGCCTCTTGTTGCCCTTTCTCTGGCCCCAGAGCGCCGCCACCTGGTCCTTATTCCTGGAGGAGAAGCGGAAAACGCCGCTTGCCGCTGGCACCCAGGACAAACAGTGAGCCATGTTGGGATCCTCCAGCATCTCAAACAAGAAGTGAAAGAGTCGCACCTTTCTACCTGTGAGCAAACAAGGAGTGACATGTTTGGTGAAGGGGATTTAAAAAATGGTTGAGGGGAAAGTCATGGCAGCTGGGCCAAAACAGTTAGTACTGGTTACAGTTAATCATTTCCTCAACTACAGCGATTCCCAGAAAATCTCTTCAGTGATGGATGCCATTCAGCGAAGAGGCTACAGCTGTAAACACTGCGGTTATCTGGTAGATATGTAAAAACAGCTATTAAGCTAAGCCATGCACAGCTCCATTGTTTTTTACGGTAAAGGGAAGGTCTTTTATTTGCTCTGAGGTATTGTTTCCCTCAGGCTAATAGCAACTGGGGCAATAACAGTATCTAGTGACCAAAAAAAGGAGAACTCACCACTCCCCGCTGTTGTGGCTGGGTGTTTGGTTGATTGTCTTGTTGATACACAGTTTGGCAGTGGCCCACGCTCAGACAATGTCGCTGTTGTGTTTTGGCTGAGGGCTGGTGGGGCATCCTGTGCCAGGAAGGGCTGAAGTGCAGGTTTGATGCTCTTTGATGCAGGAGAAAATAAAAGAAGACCCATAACAGACTGCACAGTGCTTAAAACTTGGTTACATGTTTCTCTACATGTGGAAGAAAAGCACCAAAGCAAACATGTTTATGCATACAGGTGGCTCATAGCTTGTCCAGCGCTGCTCGCATGGTTCATCCACAGGCACACCTCCAGTCCAGCACACCTTGTTCACTGGAAAAAGTTAAACGTTTATTAAAAACTGCATTTAAATTGAGTGAAAGGTCTGATTAAGATTTGCAGCCATTGCTCTTACCATTTTCTGCAGAGGTTTGTCTGTAGTACTCCTCTAGAAATTCTAAAATCACCTCCAAATCAGACTGAGTGTCCTGGAAAGAATTCTGATAAACATCATTAATTAGATTTCAAGTTGTTGCTATGAGGAGATATTTCAGTAAGTGCAGTTAGTCTGCTCTTTACCATCACTGATGAGGCTGATTCTAGTCCTCGCACTTTGGGAGAATTTCACACAACTGACTTTGAGACACTTGAGCACCCCGGCTCTTATTATACCCCTCCACAGGAGCGGGGTTTTCTGCATATCACCAGACGTTTTCTACTCTGGGCTCACAGGAACAATGACCACCTTCCCACAGAGCCCCAACACCAGCACCAGACAAGCCGTCAACAAAGCCTCCCAGCACTGACCACATCCTCCCCGCTGCAGCAGATAAGACCTGGCCTGGAGGCAGCTTCGACACAATGCTCACTTTTCAGGAAAAACACACTTGCTGACATATTTTTCCTCACAGGATGTGTCTTAATTTCATATTTTGTGCGCCTGTTGTAATATTTCACTGCAGCGGAGACGGTGCCAAATCTTTCAACGCAGTCTTAACATTTATGTTTGATATAGCAGTGTGTTTTAAAGTCAGTAAGCAATATTGAGAGAACTGAAGATTTCAAATTTGAAATAACAAACAAATTTGATTTTAAAAAAATGTATTTATTTAAAACAAACAGTGTACAGCTCAAACATAAATATCACTTTTTGATGCATCATACCAGATCATAGCTTCAAGCTATTTTGCATCTGTAGCTCCCTGGCAGATCAAAAAACAACAACAACAACGGTACAGTGTAGAAATATATGGAATATAGAAAAGAATATATATATTATATAATAGAATGCACAAGACAAATATGATAAACATGTACTAATACAGAACAAATATATACACATCATTTTTTCTTCATACTTTCAGTTTAAAAAAATCTAAATGTACATGTAATTTCAAGGAATGCTTATTACTGGTTGAAACCATAAACAACTTGAATAATTATTACATAAAATATAATCTAATTACCTCTTTTACTGTCTTACTACAGAAGCTGCAAGTAAAACATCTCCTTCATATTTGTACATTTTAGGGGCAAATCTCATGTAAAGTAATTAGAATATGATATTTATAAATGCTTTAAATTAGAATTCAAATTAAGGTATTAGTTACAATAAATTAAACTGAAATATTAGTTTATATTTTTATTTTGCGGCCTTTGTTTTCATTCTGTATTCTCTCCTTTAGACCTGCAGTTAATCTTTGTATTTAAGCACCTGTTAGCTGCTTGTTATAAGATTTTATGGTAAAAAATATTAACTATAACTATAAACTCATGCTTTAGTACAACATACACTAAAAACCTATATAACATGTCAAAATGTATTACAAATTAAGGCATTTACAATCTTGTTGATTCTTAGAGGACTTTCACATCTATATTTTAAAGTTTACTTCTTAAAATAGAACCAGAGCAGGTACAATAATGTATGCAAACACTTTGAACTGACTGTGCATTATAAATTCACAAAGATTGTTACTTTTAATTATTATTTTTTTAAATGCACTGACTAAATATAGAACCACAAACTAGAAAAAAGCAACTCTCTGAAAAACCTCTTCGATCTGGTTCACTGAGTTAAATCTTACTTTTAATTTGTGCTTTATTAAATGCAGACACGCTGGCTTTAGAGGTCAACCTGTTAAACAGAAAATATATTAAAACATACTCACACTACTGGCAAAAATGAAATGTTTGTTGTTTTCTGAAGTGATCAAAAATGATCAGTTTTTCAATTAGATGCAGGAATTTCATTTATTTATTTTTTTTAATCTAAGCACTCATATTTACAAATTAAATTACATTAATACACAAAATGTTAAAATGATGGGACCTTCTGACTGAAGAGTGTTACCTTTTGTTGATTAATTAATAGAATAACATGTAGAGACTCAATCCAGGCCCAGAAAGAGTCTTTGAAAATGTCTTACTGTTTAAGAACATTAATAGAATTATGTAATAAAAAAAATAAAAAAAAACATTCAGAGACTGAATCCAGACCCAAGAAGTTTGAGAGTCTTTTTTTTCAGTGCTTAAACAATTTCTTCCCTGTGTGAGGAAGCTCAGAGTTTGGCTGAGGAGTGTGAGGTGAAGCTGGAGGCCAGGTCGTAGTCTTCTGGTAGCTGATAGTGTCCGTACCAGCTGTGCCAGTCTGGCGCTGCAGAGCCGCAGTAGCTCTGCTCGGCCGGGCTCAGCTGCTGGACCTCCTCCTGAGCAGGGTGGCAGGCCATGTGGACGGACACCTGTGCAGAGCCAAGCCTGTGCAGGATGTCTGGGTTGAACTGGTAGGTCAGTTTGCGGCGAACCTTCATGATCTCACCGGTGCGGCTGTAGTTTCTCAGAGCTCTCGCCATCTTCTGATAGGTCATGGTCTTGCGGTTGCCCTTGCGCTGGCCCCAGCACTCAGCCAGCTTCTCCTTGTTCTTGGAGACAAAGTGGAAGGTGCCGCTGCCACTGTCCGTCCACTGGATTGAGTCGCCCATGCTGGGGTCATTCAGGGCTTCATGGAGGTATTCATAAAGTCTGAGCTTCTTGCGACCTGTGGAGATGGAGATTAGTCTTGTTTTAGATGGAACTAAAATGTGAGAACTGTTGACTTTAAGAAAATCCTAACATGATCACCTTTGTTGTTCCTCTGTGTCGGTAAGATGGAGCAGAAATGTGGGGATTCATTCTGCACAGAGTGACTCAAGGAGACATCAGGGATGACTGAACGCCAAGACTGCTGCTGAAAGAAACATATTTAAAATTAACTCCCCTTCTTTCTTTACCTTTCTTTTTGAGAATACTGCTTCTTTGCAATACTTACAGCTGTGTCATTCCAGTCATAAACAGGAACTGGTACATCCGACTGGTGCGTGACTAGACAGCAGGAGATCTGACACTGCAGAGACGTCTGCTGGGTACCAAGAGTCTCATAATATGTGTAATCTGAAAAGAAATACAGGGGAAATTTTAAACATGAACACATCAGGTGTCATTCTATCCACTATTCAATCAAAAATATATTTTAACTACAATAAAAAAAAAGAAAAAAAGACTAAAAAAGTTAAATAAATGCAAAAACAAAATGTAACATTTACCTGAATCATAGTATGAATTATTTGAATGCTGCTGAATCACATCAATTGCATCCTGAAAGTGCTGGTTGATGTCGCTGTCCAGGGGTGTCTGGAATACACACACAAAAAACATAAATATTATACTTTACAGGCTGAATTCCTCTTAAGCAAGTGAAAAATAAATATCTAAAAACATGTGTTCTATCCTCACAACTCACCATCTTGTACGTCTGAGTGTTTCCCTCAGTCGAAGCCATGTCCGTCCTAATAGCTGGGCGCTGCGACACTAGTGCAGGTGTACAGCTTGGACAGGTATATATATGTTGCAGACCTCCAATACCTGTTCACCGCTCAGCCACATGAACAGGCAGAGAGGCCGGTCAATTATAATGGTGTTGCACACTTCTTCTTTTTTGGAAGCGCAGATCAGATAGACGTCTGAGCATCATTCTCTCCCTCAAAGTCAAGATCACAATCTGCGAAACAACAAAAACTTCTTTTACTGCACACCCAACCGAGGAATACCACCAATTCTCAGCCTGACCAAACTGAGATTTGCATACTGGGTGAGATATGTATCTAACATACACAGCTGTAATCGGGGCTATCCAGTTAAGCACTTTTCTGAAAATTGAAATTGAGCCTGAATGACAGCAGGAAAATTTCCTTTGTGGTCTTTGTTTTTTCTGGCAATAAGGTAAAATTCATATTTGCATAAAGAGATATGATGATATAATGGGACATTAATGAGTTGTCACTGGTAGTATAATTGCATCAGTATTTACTTATGTTCCACTTAACTGTAGGGTCCTCTTTAGTATAATTTAATATCAGTTATTAAATTTTTTCCCGCTAAAATATTAAATAGTTGTAATTGCATATTAGAAAATGCAATAACAAACACGTTTTATTCTGAAATTCTGCCATCACACCTCAGAAAATGTGCTATAATAGCTAGAAATATTCCATTAACAGGAAAACTACTCAAAACATTCATAATCATTACGGAAGCACAGAGACATTTATTGCATCAATTTCTTGTCCATTAGACAGATTTTAAGATAAGTTTGTTCCATTGTTTTCCATTGTTGCAATTTTGTTTTTTTGCGCCTACAATTAAACTTTTCATAAAAGTGACATTAAAGCTTAGTATTCTAAGCTCTGCAGGTGTATAAGGCCTCACTACTGCAGAAAAGAAAAAAAAAAGAAAGTTGTGGCTACTTAAACGCCCAGTTGACCAGAATGCTGTAAACAGAGCTTCAGATAAATGCGATTATAAAGGTTAATGGTTAATAAAGTGGGGGTCACTGACACAGCTGGCCTCTGTCTTTTTCCCCCACGAAGCCAACCCTCCTGTTCAAATAAACACAGGCTTTTTGAGAAGTTCATTTATCTCAGGCGTGCAGTTTTAAATATCAACCGACCTGCTCCCGAAGTTCCCCTTTCAGCTCGGTTACAGTGTGATGGCAGTCAGGCCTGAGAGGCTGAGCTGGAAACATGATGGAAACAAAGAAATGGAGATGCACAGATTATAGTGTCACACTATCACATCTTCACTCAGGTGATCTGATTGTATCTCAGTGTAAAACTTTTTCTTGTTTTTCCACCAGTCAAGAAAAAAAAAAACCTTGTTGCAGTAAATTGTGTGTGTGTGTTTTTGTGTGCAAGCATGCAAATGTGCATGCGAGTGTGTGGTTCATGTGTGTGTTTCCTGCCTGTGCAGCAGGCTGATAAAAACACAGAACCACAAACCTCGTCCTCTCTCCCACTCCGTCTTTCCCTGTTTCCATTCCATAAATTAAAGACCACAACCTGTCGGGCTGCAGCTGAGGCCTGACAGCTGTGTGCTGGTGTTGCTCTGTTTGGGGCGAAGAGTGTCCTCCATTAGGATGGTGTTCTTTTTTACTGGTTGTATGTGTTATGTTCTTTAGCATTACTCATAAGTGCTCTTTATTACTAGTTAATCTAAAGAAATCACTTGTTTGCAACATGGTGATTGTTGTACTTTCAAATTCTTCTATTAGATTTATGTGTGATTTTAGCCACTAACAACGTCCCTCTAAGGTTGCCAGAAGTGGCATCAACATTTTGTACACATTTATGGTCCCCAGAGGATGATGTATAATACGTTTGGTGGTCCATTAACCCTCCGAAAACTGAAATTGACTGGCAGTATTAAAAGGCATGTTCCATTTTCAACTTTCAAACACACTGTGATGTACAATTCTGCCTGGAGAAGTGACCAAATCTAAGCTTACGATTATGATATTTTATCAAAACCATTTTATTCTACATGTTTTATTCAACAATTTGCCAAAAAATAAACTGTTATGTGGCTAAAATTCTGACTTTTTGGCTGAACTACAGGCTGTGTTTATGCAAAGTTATAAGCAAATTGTTGAAAGATACATTCAGCATGGTGAAACATTTTTGCAGAATTAATGTGTAGAATAATGTGGAAAAAAAACACAGAGTTTGCAGGGGTTGTAAAAATCTAAGTAGTGAAGTTTCTAGTATTGGTAAAACTTAATCAAAGAAATGAAACTTTTTTTTTTGTCTTTTTAAGATTTATGACATTCTAACTGTGTCATAGTCCACAGAGGACATTTCTGAGTTCACTCTACTTCTAGTGATTGGGGTTGTGTTGTTTCCATAGAGGTGTTGGACTTTATAATGCAGTGAAAAATGAGCCCACAGTGAGTAAAAATGTGACAGTAGCACAGATTGCACAGAAACTGCTTGGGGTTCAGCTGGTAAAGAAACGGTGTTCAAACTGTAGTGATGCTGCTGTGTTCCCTAATTCTATAATGAAGACTGAAGGTTCAAGACAGCACACCTGTCAGTCTGCTTGAATATCATCATGATGCTGCTGATGTTTGTGTGTTCCTGTAGCCCAAAGTGATCTGGATGAAGAACAAGATAGCCATCATCGATGACCCGCGCTACCGTATGTTTAGCAACCAAGGAGTGTGTACTCTGGAGATCAGGAAGCCCAGTCCGTATGACGGCGGCATGTACACCTGCAAGGCCATCAACGACCTGGGAGAGGCCCAGGTGGACTGCAAGCTGGAGGTCAAAGGTCAGTGTGGAGCAGGAAGTGACCTGAGTGTATCTGGGTCTGGTTTCCCATGTATTTCTATATTTCCGTCTTGATATAACAATCCTCCTTTTAAGACTTTTGCTTATTTGCATTGAAATGATAAACATGTAACTTATTTATGATCACAATTTTTACCATTATGAGTGAAAAAAGTCGACTTTAGGACATCGACTCCACAAAGCTACTGTGGTGTTTGAACTGTGTGTTGCAGTTCAGCAAAGGGACGATATAGACATTGGGCATGTAAGTATGAGGATTAGGTCACACCAGGTGTTCATAAATTCATTATGAAGTTAGTGTGTAAAATCTTTATTGTTTCTAGTAAAGAAAGTAGTTTTTGGTGATTTATGAATTTATATTGCAACGAAAAACGAGCCGACAGTGAGTAGAAATGTGACAGGAGCAAAAAACAAACAACAACAACAAAAAAAACACTAGTCCCCCAATGCCCACGAGTGATTCTGCTGCCATCCGGTCAAAAAATCCCACTGTCCAGTAATTTGCTTTGATCAAATACCTGCAAAGCAAAGATGGTAAACCTACTAAATACTGACATCCAAGAACACAGCAGCAGGTAATTCACTCAAAGCACCACTTGAGCTTACACTATTCTGTTTTATTCTATTCATCTGTATTCCACTATATTATATTATATTATATTATGCACTGTGCTTTTCTGTTATATTCTATATACTATACTCTTCTAATTGGCAGTTTTTTATTTTGTTGTGCTTAATTCTATTGCTTTCTATTCGTATCCTCTGATTTGTTGGGTTTTTGTGCTAACTTCTAGATTAGTCATGTTTACCTCCATATTAATGATGCTGTAAGGTTTATAGCATTAACATTTTAACTACTACTACTATGGTTAATGTCCATAATTATTAATAGCATTTTGACCGTAATGTTTATTATAGTTTGGTAAAGTTGTTTTCTGTTTATTTTTTGTAGTGTTTTAATCCTCAATATTTAAATTACTGAGGTAAATCCACATCAAATACACACTGTCGGGCCTCAATATTAAAAATCAATATTAAACAATTTTCTCATATTTGAACTCATTCTAACTTTATGTAGGACACACCACATCCCCTTTTTTGTTATGGTGACTTAATTGTTGTTATCTGTATATTAAAATGTTGAGGGTGTCAGTAAATCCAAGTTTGATATGTGGTTAGGTGTGTTTTTTAAGTGGGATTAGGGTTGCTGAGGAAAAATACAGAGACAGAGAGCGATCAGTGTTTATCTGTGAATGTGGTGCACTTTATGTCCAGGCAGAGCTGCAGCTATATCTCTGCAAACAAAGAAGCACTTTCCTTCCCCTTTAAATTCAATAGCTGCGTGCATGTTGGCACCGGCGTGGGAGCGGCAGGTTAACCGCAGCACAGTCAACCCCATTGTTCTTCTTTATTTACGGGCACTCGATGAAAATCAAGAAGTGTCAAAGCCACTCGTGTACATTTAGTCTATTAGACCGAACGCTGCGACCGCAGAGTTATAATCATTATCTGTGAGATTATGGTCTGTCCTGGGTGACAGCATCGGAAAAAAACTGAAAGATGTAGCTGGTTCAGGTGCTGTCCCTTCGTGTTTCACTGTTGAAATTACATTACCTGCATGTTTTACAGGAGACTGTTCCTTTTTGTTGCTTATTTTTTATTCATTGTTTATCCAGCAGGTCATTTTTATAATCATAATAATAATAATCTAACCTTTATTGATCCCCTTGGGGAAATTCCTTCTCTGCATTTGACCCATCCTATTCAAAGTTAACTTTAACTATACATACTAGGAGCAGTGGGCTGCCGTGGTGCAGCACTCGGGGAGCAGTCAGGGGTTAAGAGCCTTGCTCAAGGGCCCAACAGTGGCTGCAGTGGGGGTTCGATCCTCTGACCTTCTGATCAGTAGCC
>OMNN01024415.1:0-12061 GCA_900302755.1 Chromis chromis
CGCACATGTGTCTAAAGGTGTATGATGGTAACAGCAGCAGTTCTCCACAACTGGCCAAGTTGTGTGGCAGTCAGCTGCCCAGTGCCATCAACTCTTCCAGTAGTGAGCTCTACATCAAACTTCGCACGGACCACACTGTCAGCGCTGGAGGCTTCCTTGCATCATACATCTCCAGTATGAAAACACACACATGACATTTTGTCAGAATTTAACTGAGACGTAAATTTGCTTAAAATGAAATTTAAATATTTGTGTGTGTGTGATGTTTATTACTGTTTTGTTGTATCTGTTTTTAGAATGTCATGACATCCTAATCTCAGGCCGACACAGTGGAGTGGTGGAGTCATTGAACTTTCCCAACAATTACCCAGACAACTCCCAATGCAGCTGGACTATCCAGGCCAGCAGTGGAAATACCATCAATTTCACTTTTACTGCCTTCCAGCTGGAGAATACCTTCACTTGTGCCTATGACTACATCAAGGTACACAGTTGCACACAACCTAACCAACACAAATGATGAACATTTCCATCAAGCTTGTTTGTATTTAAATATGTTCAGGCTTTGTACAGATTTTATCACCTATCCAACCTATTATTGTATACACAAACTTAACAACATAAACATTCATCTCTGTAGCTAAACAACTAGATCCTCATCTAACTAGATCATCATCCAGGTGAAGGCACTGGGCAGAGCTCACTCTATGTGACAAGAAATTTGACAATCTCAGTAGCAAATGAGATAGTCTCCAAATTTCTGGAGAAATGTTCTACCATTCTTAGGAGAGTTTTTTTTTTGCTGCTCTTTGCTGGAGGGCTGGAGTTGCCCCAAAGGTAGTTTGGTATTGGATTCAAGTCAGACGGTCATAGTTGTCACTTTTTCCTTATTTGGAATTTTTTGGTGTGATTAGGCAGTGTGTTTTGGATGGTTATCATACTGGAATACTCTTCTGCCAAGCTTCTACTGGGTGTCTTGTGAGCCAGTATTTTGGTGCATTTACATTACGTGACATTCATTGTATATAAATGTAATTTCCCTAACATCTTTAGTGCTCATTCAGCCCCATATTATGACACATCCACCTCCGTGCTTCACTGCCAGGACTCTGCATTCACTGTGGTGATTATGGCCATGTTTATGCAAAACATACTTGACCCCATCTGATCCCAACAAAAAATTTTTTTGGTCTCATTCGACCAAAGAATGTTTCCTCAATATCCATCAGACTTCTTTTTGTGTTCTTTAGAGGGTTTTAATCCCTTTTTTCTTGTACAAAAGAACAAGTAAGGTATTTTTATTTGGATGCTGTCCATTGAGGTGAGCTGTTATTTCCATTGATAACTCCTGTGCCAAATCTGAAGCACTTTTACATCTGTTTTTCAAAGCTAGATTATACAGGCAGGTCACTGTTCATAGTGTCAGTTTAGGAGGGCGACCACTGTTGCTCTGATTTGAGTTACTATGGCTCATTCTATACCTCCTGATTACTGCTGCCACTGTGTTTCAAATGGTTTTTAGTTGGTCATAGATCCTCCTGTATCCTTTTAAGTGATACTGCACAGGGGTGTTCTCACATCTGCTGTAAGCTTTAAATTAGTTGCTATGCAACTGAGGTGCAGTTACAATTGTATGTGTGTTTTTGACATACATGAGTAACAAAACAATGAAAGGGTTTTTGTTTTCCAGTTTTGCCTTATCAGTTGAAAATAAAAAGAATAAATGTTCCTTTCCCATTACTGTCTCTGCCCTGTGATGGACTGGTGACCTGTCCAGGTGAACCCTGCCTTCACCTTAAGTCAGCTGGGATAGACTCCAGCCCCCCACGACCCTACAGAGAATAAAGCAGTGTATATATAATGGATGGATTAGTCATTTATTTGCTGATTAAGATACTATTTGCCATTATCTCAGATTTTACAGTGCACGTGGTGGTTCCTATATGTAAACACTCGCTTGATTTGGATTTTAGAAAGAAATTTGTCCATATAAAGCAGCACGATGGTACAGTGTTTTGAACTTGCTGGTTAGCTGGGGCCTTTCTGTGTGGAGTTTGCATGTTCTCCAGTTTCCTCCCACAGTCCAAAGACATGCATGGTGGGTTATTTGGTGCTTCTAACTTGGTCATATGTGCGTGCATGGTGGACTGCCTCTCTTTGTTAGCGCTGCAAAGAACTGGCAACCTGTCAAAGGTGTGCCCCAACACTGGCCCAGTATCACCTGGGATAGGCTCCAGTTCCTATGATCCTCTACAGGATAAAACAGGTTTAGCTCATGGATGGATTTGTTCATATAACCTACAACCTGTAACCCTTTCTTGCGTTTTAATGAACCAAAACATTTTTACACAATAATAGTTTCCAAAATCATGTTCTTTATGATGTTTGTCACTGTATGTACATACATACTGTACGCGACTGTATTATACTCTCTACTCATACATCTTTCTCTAAATATTACTGTCCTAGCTCTATGATGGGCCTAACCAGCAAGCTCCTCTGATTGGTACATTCTGTGGATACACCCCACCATCAGCCAATACCACCACAAGCTCAGCCCTCACCATGGTGTTCAGGACAGACTCCTCTTTGTCCATGTCTGGCTTTCAGATGGTGTGGTACCAGAATGGTAAGAAGGAAATGCCTTTTTTATTGTAGGTCAGGCAAGATCAACAGGACCAACAGATCTGTGCTGTACTAAGATTTTGGAATTCAAAATATAGAGTCAATAAAATGATATTCTGTCAGCAACACTGTGATAGTGCAGTTATGAGCATTGTAAGGGCTATATTGTTGTTAATCACTGTGTATGGCATACATTGCCATGCAAAAGGACAAAGTAATTGTTTTGCAAATAAGACCATTAAGTCCTAGGTCAATTTAAGACCTACAAAAACAAGTTCAGTCAGTCAGTCACACACACAAACTCACACACACACACACACACTATTAAAGATGAAAAATGATCAGGTTTGAAGAGATTGAGTTTAGATGGTAAATCTTGTTCTGAATTTATTAAAGGTTTCTTTTTTCAGATTTAATTTGAAACAAAATTTCAACTTAACAAAAAGATTTAATTGAAGTCTGTACCTTTTGCAGGCAATCAGAAACAGCTGTTGCAGCTGTCTGACTTTATACCTTATTCTTCACAAGCGAGATGACCCAAGTACTAGAGAGAGAGAGAGAGAGAGAGAGAGAGAGAGAGCGAGAGACTAAACTTAGCTGGCAACCAGGCAGGGAGAGAGGGTGAGGAGGGAATGCAGGCGGAGGAGGTGTGTGGCATGGCAGGAATGGCGTCTTGGCAGGTGGAGAATCCGGACAGGATCAGGTATGGTCAGGCAGGAGCTGAGTTTGCAGCAGACAAAGCGGGCAGGGAGGGTCAAGGAAAAAGGATGTTCAACGGTCCAGCGTCGTGTAGTGGTCAGAGTCAAGCTTTTGTGGTACAGGTTTGATGAGTTGCAGGTCGACTTCTCACCGCAGGTGTGTTGACTCAGATGATTATCCATTGGGCTGTACCTGCACACATTCCACCCACACATACACACACACCCACACCCACACACATCTCACTCACACCCACAAGAGGGAAAAGGGAAAGGAGGGAGACCGACAGGAAAGGAAAGGCTGCCACTAAGCAGAGCTGGAGGTGTTAGAGCAGCAACAGGTAGACTGTGGGTCTGTTTTTCGTGGTTATTTAATAATAAAATACCTCAGGATAAAGTTTTTACTGCGGCAAGATGTCTCACTCTTTTTAGATATTGATGTGAAGTTTTTGAATTTAAACAACTATATTTTTGGAGAGCTGTTGTGCTTTATGGTGTCTGTATCATGTCAAAAAAAAAAATCTGTTATGTCTTAATTTATTTATTTATTTATTTATCTGTGGATCTTTTCAGTTTCAGTGGTCCTCCGTCCGCCAGTTGTTTGTGGCCAAAAAAATAATCATAATCAAACTGTTGTTCTGGGAAAGGCAGACATGCTCAAGATTGGCTGCATGAGGGTCTGTCCAAATAAGGTCACAATTCATGAGACAAGAACAGAAGAAAAAAGTAGAATTTTCAGATCCATGTGTTAGATCATCCCCTGCATCCCCTTTAAACACAGGGCTCTCCCCTCATGAAACAAGTTTTGGCATTATGAATTGAGATTTCCCAGGAGGATACTAACGTAATGTCTGAAGTTGAATACCGTTGATCAGATATACTGCTCAGACCTAATGATGAAGGTTGGATTACATTTTTGGACATTTTTTATATCCAGCAGTGACCCTTGAATAATTGTTTGATTGATTCATTCAATCTTTATTTAAATTCAGAATACATTAAGGTATTGAGGCCTCATTTACAATACAGCAGAGTAAAAAAATAAAAGATGTAGGACCACAAATAAGCAACTAATGAAAATAAAATTATTACAGGAAACATTAGTAAAATAAAATCATTTCAAATAGTTACAGCTTTAAAGTTCCAAACAAATGAATCAATTAAAGCAAAAAACAACTGGAGATAAAATGAGACTTTTAAAACCTAAATTGCCCCCAAAATGAAAATGCTTAAAACCAGTCGAGCTTTCGATTGTTCTGTAGGTTTAATTTTAGGTTACAGTTGTACAGTGACTAAATTGGATTGCCAAGCTCAGTAAAAACAGCCAGCAAATGCAACGTAGTCCAATCATTTGAGTTTGCAAGTGCCTGCATTAAAAGAGAACAGTGAGGTAATGTAAGATTAAAACAAATAAGAACATATGGCTAGGGACTAATGTATCTGATGGTCTGGGATTTCCATAGATCCATTGGACTACTCTGCACATTGAAAAAAAAATGCTAAAGGGTACCCAGTGCCTTAAAATTCAATGCCAAAGGGTCCTGTTTAAGCATCCATATGTGACAAGTTGGAAGACCAGGCTCCCCTTAGTTTGATGGGCATTTCATACCTCTTTTTCAAAAATGCTAAGAAAAGTATCGTCAGTTTCTTACTGCAGGTATGACTTTGTTAGTCTTTAGACTTAGATCAGGTTTTACATACAGTCTTTACCAAATCTCAATGACTTCAACAAAAAATGCCATTTTTGCTATAATGAGCTCTGATATTTGATGTCACTTTAAATGTACAGCAGTCCTTGATCCTCAGCCATCACTATTAAAAAATATTTTTAGGTTTAGAAAACATTTTTGCATAGTTAGTTGGGACAGTTAAAACAGTTTCTTTAGTGACTTGACGTGTCTCCCTGCAGGTTGTGGCGGGGACCTCTCTGGCCCCAGCGGCTCCTTCAACAGCCCAGGCTATCCCAATAGGTATCCAGAAAACAGAGAGTGTATCTGGTATATCACCACATCACCTGGCAGCAGTATTACCCTTACTATCCATGAGTTTGATGTGGAGTTCCACCAGGACTGCAACTATGATGTTCTAGAAGTAAGATATGGACATTTCTCATTGTGAGGTTTTGGCATAAAAACACTCACATAATTGATTCAAAACTGAGTTGTATTGATGAAAAGCTTACTGCAACATTGCTGCTTGTAGTAAAAAAAATTAACATTAATTTCTGTCGTTAAGCATTTTTAGGACAAATACACAAGAAATTTACATGGAGTACAATGAAAGTCTTTACCAAGCAGAACTCCATCCATGAAATTGAAAACAACTGTAACAAGCCTCCACTGTGTAGTTTTCTTAAGGAAAAGAAAGCTTTGCGGATCATTTCTCACTTAGTCAACTCAGAAAATGTAATAACTCATGATGAGTTCTCAGTACTTAAAGTCTAACTGATGTAATTTAGGTTAAGTTAAAGTAGCGTTTATTACTATTTTTTTGAGTCTAACTTTTGATGAATTATTTTTTACCTTCAAAAATAATGGTCAGATTTTATTTTATGACTTCCCCTCAGGTGTTTGGAGGCCCAGACATATTCGCCCCTCAGCTAGCGAAACTCTGCAGCACCACATCAAACCCAATGCAAGTCTCCAGCACTGGCAACCTGCTCACAGTGCGCTTCAAGTCTGATGCCTATGTCAGCGGTCGAGGATTCAATGCGAGCTGGGCTGAAGCCCAAGGAGGTGCGTAGGCATACCCATATGATATACCTCTGGTCACTGTACCATAAAATACCACACAATTTTGAGGACTGCATAGGCATTATAACGGGGGCAGAGTGGTTACATAAACTTCTAACATTTTATAAATGATGGAAAAAAAGAAAAGCATATGTCTTTTAAAGGCAAATTGAATGTGTATAATTGTATTTCTGTAGGCATTTACAAATAGTTTAGGATACTACAACCATCTTGACCACTGGCAATACAACAAAGATGAGGTGTACAGTTTTCTACCAACAACTGCACTCTTAGCAACCTTTAATCGACTGTCTTTCTTCCTGCAGGCTGTGGAGGTCCTGTCACAGCTCCTTCAGGGGAAATCCATTCTCCTTTGTACCCTAACAGCTATCCCAACAATGTGGACTGTTCGTGGGTCATCATGGTAGATCCCAACCATCGTGTCTTCTTGAACTTCACAGACCTGGACATTGAATATCATAGCAGCTGCAACTTCGACTATGTTGCAGTGAGTGACTGTTTTGTGTTTAGTTCACAAATCATAAATAGTTCACAAAGAACTGCTAATAAGAGATAACATTACAAAGAAACACCTAAGTGTAAATTGATCCATCAGGTCACATAGATAATTTTACTGGTCAAAATCTGTTTGAAGTAGCAGAGGAAACTTTAACTGATCAGAAGCTACATTAGCTACCACAGCTACAGGATACTGAACAAGACTTTAAGACCGATCATGTCACCGGTGACATTTGACATCCGCACTTCAAATCACCATATCTCCAAGACCATTTGCACTATCTAAAAATTTTAAAAAGGACCAGAAAGCAGAGAAATAGCGCTTTGCACACATATATGCATTACAGTAGTCCCCAGTACCTCCTCTCTGAACCATAAATCCTGAACGGAGTGTGCAATTCGAAAGATTCCAACGGTTTCTGAAAGCACAGAGTGAGAGCTTTCCAACGGTGGATGCTTTGTTACGGTAAAGTTCGCTGGGAAGAGAGAAACTCAGCTTTCTGCAGGGGGTGGGGCAAGACACGCTCTGACAGGTCTGTGTGAAGGGAGAGGGTGAAAACACAGAGAGAGACAGACTGAGCAAGCAGGAGAAGGCTCAGAGGGCTGCCCTGAGCACTGTGAGCTGTGTTATATGGGGCTGGATGATCTCTGCAGCTAAAAAGAAACTGCTTCAGACTACCACTGCCAAACTACAGCTCATTATATATGATTTATAAATGAAAGTAATAGCATATAGGTAAGTTACAACTTGAATCAGCGATAAAGGTTAAATATTGGGACTCCCCATTATACAGTGGAATGGATGCAGTCTGCATCCATTCCACTGTATAATGGGGAGTCCCATTATTTAACAAGTAAATGGGGTCCAGTGAATGGGGAATAAATTCACTTTGCACGTGTATTGTAAAACCATTATATAGTATATAGTATATACATATATACAGTGATCAGCCACAACATGATGACCACTGACAGGTGAAGTGAATAACATTCAACATATTGCTACGAGGTGATGTTCCACTTTTGGCATCCATGTTGATTATATATATATGTGTGTAAACCTTTTGAATTGAGTTTTTTTAATTGAATTGAAATCTACGTAGTTTTACTAAAAAGAATACTCATCCATCTGTAGATCTATGATGGTCCAACAGCATCTTCTCCCATGCTTGCCAATGTGTGTGGTACCAGTGTTCCTCCCTCCATCACCTCTACCCAGAACACCATCTATGTTCGCTTTAGGTCAGACTCCAGTAACAACCACCGTGGTTTCAGTGCTCGTTTCTCTGAGGGTGGGTCTTCTATAACCTCTTTGTCTCACTTAAATGAACACTACTGTAATATAAAATCTGTCAATATATGCCTTAATCCATTAATCCCTTTTCATACTCACATATGTCATGGTTTGGTTTTTAAGGTGCAGGTGTAATGTGTTTCATTATGTTTGTAGTCTATGTATTAACAAAAGAGGATGTGTGGAAATTACACGGAACGTTGAAGTGCAGAAAAGAAACATACACTGTCCTTTATTTCCTAAAATCTGCACTTACTTGTAGAGTAAGTGCATTACACCAATGTCCAGGGAGCAACTTAGTTAATTTATAATAAATAAACAATGTTAAACTATAATATACTATAGTATGTTATTTAAAGGTATTAATTGCATAATAGTATAGTTCAAAAGAACTGAAGAAATAATTTGAGAAAAACCTCACTTTGATCATAAAAGTAGACATCTAAAGATTGGGATGTTGTGGTATGTGTTGTGATAAACTTACATTTTAAACCTGACATTCACATACAGTCTACTACAGTCTTCAACAGCACTCTTGATATTTGATTACTATATTTGCAAAGCATGCTAGTGGGACAGCTGTATCAGTCAGTTCACGTAACAGTAAACTCAACTCACTAAAAGTTCAAGACTAAGCACAACCGTTTATTTCACCAACAAAGAAATATTTCTGGTTCACGGTCAGACCGTCTACATCAATTCTCATTCTTTACGTTTTCACCTATTGCACAAAATATATTCCATGACCTATTGTCGTCACCTCAGCATGCATGTTGTGGTGACCATGGGCAAACAATGCAGGCCATGTAACTTTATTTGTCTCACAGCTTGTGGAGCAACCATTATAGCAGACGATGATGGTGGAGCCATTGCATCACCAAGGTACCCGGCAACATACCCACCCAATCAGAACTGTAGCTGGATCATCAGAGCTCAGGAACCATGTGAGTTGCCTTAGTCAAGGCCAGCAGACCAGAAAAACTAGTGCTGTGCACTAAATGTTTTGGACTATTAACCAATGACTTTTCTTTTGTGGACAGTCAACCATGTGACTCTGTCATTCACTGACTTTGAGTTAGAGATGATCTCCTCCAACTGCTCACATGATGCTGTGGAGATCCTTGATGGAGACAACTACCAGGCACCATCCATAGGTAATTACACTGTATGTGTGTCCACATGTTGCTACATAAATCTGTCACATTGTGGGGACCCTTCAATCTCTTGGAGACAAAAATAGGTTCCCATATTGTATATCATAAATTCTGGTATGAAGATTTGATTCATGGTTAGATTTCAGGTAGGATTAGGGTTAGGGTTAGGGTTAGGGTTAGGGTAGGTTTTCAGAAAATCCTGGTCAGATTAATTGGCACCTGTGAATTTCAAGTGCATATATCAGAAGCTTTTCATACATAAATGCAAATTAACCAGTTTTCAATAATTAGAATACATTAATAAGATGTCCAAAGTTATTGAACAACAAACAACAAAAAAGGGTTTCATAAAATAAAATAAAAAGATGCATACAGTACATAAAGTGTATACTGGACACAACTAGTGCCACCCTTTTGATAAATTTAAATTAGCTGTTAAAACTTATCATTCACATGACAATGATTAACCAATAAAAAGATGAGTTAACAGAAACTGGAAACAATCAGCCCCTTCAGTGCTCTTTTATAATGGCTGAGACAAGAGATCTGTCTGAGAGCATCAGAAATGAAATTATACAAAGACTTCCAAAAGCTACAAGGCAATCGTCAAAGATCTTGAAATCTCTTTTTCAACTTATTGTAATGTCAAGAAATCCACAGTCATCTAAAGAGCTTCAGGCTGGACTGGAACAATCATTAGTGGTGGTTTGAGCCTATACTATACATTGCACAATGAACAAAGAAGGGCCCCATGTATGAAGACCATGCAGGACAAAGTGAAATGCTTTACCCAGTGTCAGAAAACTAGCTTCAAGGTACAGGCCTTGGGTCTTTCAGACCTTGGGACAACGACCCAAAGCTCACATCCAACAGCACAAAAACAATGGTTAAAAAAAGAAAACATGGACCATTTCAAACTTGCCAGCAAGGAGTCCTGACCTAAATCAACCCTAAAAGAGCTTGAATGCATAGCTATGGAAGAGAGCAGAAACTACCAACAGATTGTTGATAGAATTTCTCGAAGGTCACAGGAAATGTTTTGAAGCTGTCATTGTTGCCAAATATTCTTCAACCAGATGTTAATGAAGGTTGCCAATAATTGTGGCCAGGGTATGGAATTGACCAAACATCAGCCAATATGCACCAGTTATTGATGATTTAAATGCACTACTTTGGCTTTGATACAGCCTTTCTCTAGCTGCTGTTACTGTGTGGTCTCATCGGCAGCTTGATCTGATTGGTCACATATCACAAGTAACAGTCAATCAACACTGAAAGCTACTATGTACAGACAGGGACAGACCACAGATTGAGGTAACACATACTGTTGAAGTTGTAAACACACCAAAATTCTTCCACAAGCATTACACTGAAAATAGCCAAATAATTCAGTTATTGGTGTCGTATTTTGGTGAAGAGACTGGGCTAAGGCCACCGCTAAGAGGCTAACTGTCAGGCCTGTTACTAACATTATCTGTAAGACCTGTAACATCTTTCTGAAGTAAAATGAACTTTAGCAATTTGCTCTGACTGACATACCCTATTGTTGAACTAGCAGAGTTCACAACGAGCAAAAACTGAACAAGAAACACAATTCATAGCCAAAAAACAGGAAATTAACTTCTTTTACAGTGGCTAAGGCTACGCTAATGGCTGGGGGCTAAGTTAGGAGGCAGCCACTGATTTACCCCAAATGGAGTCAAGAAAACAATAACTAATAATGCTTTAACATATGGACCTTAGTGGGCAATAAAAGTGACAGAAGAGGTAAAGATGAACAAAACAGAGAAGAACAACATACATGACTGCAGGAGAAGAGGAAACAAGCAGTTATCAATCTCACAGTAAACGGAGGAGAGTATCCTTGTGTTCCGTGACACTGTCATTCATATTCAGATATAGTATTCCTTACGGAAGCCTCGAGAGAGAAAAAGAAAAAGAGAGAGACAGAAAGAGAGTAGATTGGGCTTGTATAGCCTCTTTGTGTGATGTATTATGCTATTTTCAGCAGAGCACTTTAAGGTAAGCTGTATTATGTTTTTGCAAGAAGTCAACTGTTGTTAATCAGGTGATATTCAGTGCTGTCCAAATTCAAATGTAATATAAAACATTTTTCAGGGCGCTATTGTGGCTCTGAAATACCTCATCCAGTGACGTCCTTCAGCAACGCTTTGGTTGTCAAGTTCATCTCTGATTACTCCGTCTCTAAAAAAGGATTCAGAGCTACCTACTCAGCCTCCACCTCCAGTAAGACGTAGCCTACTTGGTCACAATACACCATTTTACCTTCACATACTTAAAAATTCTAAATTATTGTGTTCTCATGTGTATGCATTAGTACTTACAAGATCACCAAGAAACCTACATTTTTCTCACCTCTTCTTCTCAGGTTGTGGAGGAGATCTGGTGATGGAGAGTGGCGCATTTAACAGTCCTAACTATCCAGATCCTTATCCACCTGATGTGGAATGTGTGTGGACCATCATAAGTTCTCCAGGAAATCGTGTCCAGCTATCATTTATGTTAGTCAATTTGAATGTGGAGCTTCATCTTTGGCCTTTACAACATACACTGATCAGGCATAACATTATGACCACCTGTCTAATATTGTGTTGGTCCCCCTTATGTGGTCAAAAATGCTCTGAACCATTGGGCATGGACCAGAGGACCTCTCAGGGTGTCCTATGGGGTCTGGCACCAGGACCAGGGCAGTGGATCCTTTGGGTGCTCTGGCTTGTGCAGTGGGGCCTCTGTCAATACAACTTGTTCCACTGCATCCTGTTGATGCTTGATCAGAATGGGGTCTAGGAAGTCTGGAGGTCAAACCAACATCTTGGGCCATTGCCATGTTCCTCCAGATGTTCCTGATTGGTTGATGTTGTTGCCATGTGGTGGGGGGCATTTTCCTGTGGGGGTAGGCCAGTGACATTTGGGATTTCCATCTGCATGAGGGAGTGTGTTTGTTCTGGGACAATGTTTATTTGGGTGTCTAAGTCTCATCAACACGGATGTTAAAATCCAAGGATTTTCCAGCAGAAC
>OMNN01024416.1:0-15707 GCA_900302755.1 Chromis chromis
AAAACTAATTAGATGGAGACATTAGAAAGTTAGATAGACTTCAATGAGTTAGTATTAATTCTCTACCTACCTATAGCTTATACACCGATCAGCCACAACATTATGACCACTGACAGGTGAAGTGAATAACACTGATCATATTGTTCTGCTGGAAAACCTTAGATTTTGGCATCCATGTTGATGAGACTTAGACACCCAAATAAACATTGTCCCAGAACAAGCACACTCCCTCATGCAAATGGCAATCCCAAATGTCAACGGCCTACCCCTGCAGGAAAATGCACCCCACCACATGGCAAAAACATCAAACAATCAGGAACATCTTGAGGAACATGACAATGGCCCAAGATGTTGATTTGACCTCCAACCTTCCTAGACCCCATTCTGATCAAGCATCAACAGGATGCAGTGGAACAAGTTGGATTGACAGAGGCCCCACTGCACAACCCAGAGTACCCAAAGGATCCACTGCCAACGTCCTGGTGCCAGACCCCATAGGACACCCTGAGAGGTCCTCTTGTCCATGCCCAATGGTTCAGAGCATTTTTGACCACATAAGGGGGACCAACACAATATTAGGCAGGTGGTCATAATGTTATGCCTGATCGGTGTATGTTAGCAGTAGTTATCAAAATCTAGATTGCGTTGTGTTCAAGTATTGGAGTTTTTTTTGTATTACCTTAATACAATACAATGCAGTACATAAACTAAAATAACAAAGCAAAATAACAAACAATTCCATCAATGAAAGGGCAGCACAGGCACCCAGCTGAAACACTACGTAACTATAGATAATTTGATCAATCACAGTGATCACTTCAATCAATCTACATAAACTATAAGAAAAGGGAAAAAAGGAAACGAAAAGAAAAAAATCAAAAACTATGAAGTTCAGTCTCCACAAAAGGGTCCAAAAGATCCCAGACAAGCCCCCATTAATGTTTGACCCATGTTGAGGTTGGCAGGCTTAAGTGGAGACCAACAGCAAAAGTATTTATTTAAAGAATAACCAGCCACAAGAGCATTGTGAGCTCCAGCAGCAAGAGTGTGAAGATAAATGCAAGTTACACAAGGTATGCCTTTTATCCACACCTTCTCAGATATGGTAAGTTAACCCCAGGCACCATCCAAAGACTCTTGCACTTCCACTGCAAGACCAGTAAAGGTGCAAAGGGGTATAACAATAGATGCGAGGTAAGATGGATCAATGGTTCAACAAAACATTGGACTTCACCACAGGAGATTATTTGTTCCCAATTATACACCAAAAAGTGTCTTTTAATGGTCTTTCCATAATTTTAAATGTGTGTATATTGTTCTGTTTTAATCAGCTTACCCTAAACCCAACCAAACAGAGGTGAAACGTAATTGTTTCTCCGCTAATACAGAGTCAGGAATTCCATGTCGTATTCAGAGGGTAGGGACAAATGCCCTTTTTGGTTGTTCATTTTGGAGGACTCTTTTACACTGCATATATTTTACAATTGACTGTTGTCGCTCTAACTTGGGCGTGTCTTGTTGTTGTTCAGGTAAATCAGTTGGTATAGTGACCACCACCCGTGTCCAGCATGCCTCCCCAGCCGCTGCCTATGCCCACTCTGTCAGCCGCACCTGGTACAGCGATTCAGATCTTCCTTCCAGCGCACGCCAACAAGGTTGTGTCGACATCGCCACCCAGATGGTCACCAATGTGGATATTGATGTATGAAAGAATAATTCGGTTTCAGTCATTAAGGACTTTTGATCAGTTTTATTGGTTTATAAAACATTTAAACAGAATACAGAACTGATAGACATGGTGTAAGGTTAATAATTGATCATTACAACTCTTTGGCATTCACCAGAGATTGATATTGCTGTAGGTGGTGTCATCATTGACTTCAGATACAAGATAATCAAGTTCAGTGACATACAGTGAAAAATTCAACTTTTTTTGCTGGTGGTTTCTCACATTGCTGTAATTTCTGGCTGAATGTTGATGCACACTTGGTTTAATGCCTCATTGTTAAATCATATTATCCCTGAATAATTTATCTCTTGGGATGGACACTGCACCAATATACATATCAAAATATATATATAGTCTATCACAACTTTTATTGTAATATACTAGGGTTGAGCTCCTAAATCAGAGTATTTACTATAACATAGATAAAACTAACACAAAACATATCAAAGCTCTATCTGTATTGATAAAAGACTTACTGCATTATAACTTTTATGACATAACTTTGCAAACATAAACTTACAGAATCAATAATGGCATACTTTCGTAACACCTATGCTATAAGGCCACATACAAATGAGTATTGTGCACCATTTCCCATTTTGGTCTTCAGAACTCAGGTTCATACTGTTTCATTTTAGCCAATCCAATGAGCGAGTGATTTTCACTAGATGTAAGGTAAATACCTACAAAACAAGCAGTATTGGAAAACTGCAATGACAGGGTAGTACTACTTCTTCCATTGATTCTCATGACGGTATTCTTTCTGATGTCCTTTAAGGTCATTCTTGGGGGAGGCAGGATGTACATGACACCAAAAGGCACCCCTGACCCCGAGTACCCTACATCCAACTCTCGCAAGGGCGACCGTAAAGACAAGAAGAACCTCATTGACGTGTGGCTGAAGGCTAAACCAGTACGATTATTGAACGTTATTGAGATATGTCTCACAATGTATGTATTTTTTAAAGATTGTTACTACTCACAGTTTTATGTTTCCTCTGGTTTGTGTTTCAGAACAAGAAATCACACTATGTTTGGCACCGGAAGGAGTTTGATGAGATAAATGTTAAAACTACCGACCGTCTCATGGGTAGGTATATATACATGTTAATAAAAACATACTGCATATCGCGTTCTGCTGATAAGCACAGATACATGAGCCTACTGTAGTCGGCTACATAAACACAGATCAACACTATAGATGTGGTAGATAAAACTAGTAGATGCAGAAAACACAGAAAAAACATTCAAATACCCAATTTATTTGTACTTCTGTGTCTATGTTACACAATTGTTGCCATATAAACTTATCTAAGTTATGAAAACTTTTTAAGGGCTGAGAAACAAGAGAAATCCAATAAATTGAGTTTTGATCTTTACAGCCATGTAAAGTAGCCTGTTATTGGTGGTGCCTGGCGTTATCACTGCCGACTACAGCGATAAAAACAAAAGGGTGCGTTTCTTGTTTGACAGTAATACAGTCACTTAGCTGCCAATATCACAGAGCCATTATCATCTTGTTATCGTATTGCCCACTTATATAGCTTTATGTTAGAAATGGATGAGTACTGTCTGAAATCTTTCCTAAGGTCTTTTAAATCTTCACCATGTCTTCAGTCAGTTCAATGGCATTTTGAAAATGTTCACTGTTTGCAACTCCTTACTGTACTGTATTTATAATGGTATGCATGGTCTTGAAAGCAATGTGGATTTTAATTGAGAATTCTATAAGACAATGTACAGATAATCAGTTAAGTATGTGTGATTTATAACCAATAAAGCACTACTTTTCCACTTGGCTTTTAGTCATCTAGTTATTAAGTTTTCTATTATCTGTCATACTGTATTTTAACATTCTGCCCATTTAGACTTACCTTAACATTAATGTCTGAAGTTGTCTAATTTTTAATACCAACATCTGATCAAACATGACATCTCCTTTTTGTTTGCTGTCTCAGGTCTGTTTGAGCCTAAGGACATGAGATTTGAGGTTTTCCGGAATGAGACACGTGATCCATCTATTGTGGAGATGACAGAAAAGGCCATTCAAATCCTCAAGAAGAATCCCAAAGGATTTTTCCTATTTGTAGAAGATGAGTACCATATAACAATCCTCTAATTTAAAATCTCAATAAGTATATTCTCATTAGTAATGTAAGAATGCATACTTGTTTACATAGTAATTTGTGTCTTGAGGGAAGTTGATAACCCATGAAACCTGCTTAAAACTCCAAGATACATTTGAAAGAATACAGGTCTATCGATTCTAAATTATGCATGCCTTCTTTAATTTTCAAAGAAATAGCAAATATTTTGGGCCACGTCTTAATGGCTTTTCTGTTATCCTCTGTTACGAGGGAGAATTGATCACGGCCACCACGACGGCATTGCCAAACTGGCACTGACTGAAACTGTGATGTTTGATCGTGCCATCCAGCGAGCAGCGCAGCTCACCAGAGAATCTGATACGCTGACCGTGGTTACTGCTGACCACTCTCATGTCTTCACCTTTGGTGGGAACACGCCTCGCGGGAATCCCATCTTTGGTAAGATCCACAGCGCAATCACTTAAATGTGGTCCAGCCTGAAATTAGCATGTCATATTTAGACACATGAAATTTACAGTAAAATGGGACAAAAAAGAGTCCGTATGCAGAAAATAGTCTACCTATCTAAAATACCTAGGCTACAATAAGAAATTCGTATATGGAGAAGTACAATATGCATCATATATAAGATTGTGGCTATTTAACTTGCATGGTAAATGCTTACATTTTTTGTCTCCAAGTACATTTGAGTTTGTGTCCTCATGTTTCCTCTGTGTAACAATACAGGACATTGTTACTCACCTCACCCCACGATTTGTTTGTCATTCAGGTCTGGCACCGAAGAAAGCAGACGACAAAATGCCTTTCACCAGCATCCTCTATGCCAATGGCCCTGGTTATGTTCACATAAATGGAACCAGAGGGAACATCACAATGGTGGATTATTGTAAGTACAACCTAATGTCTTTCAGATGCAGCAGTCGTCTGCGCTGATGTGTATACAGACAGTTTGAACTGATGTGGTTATGGCTGACTCATGCCTGTGTTTTTCTCTTGAAAGCAAAGATGAAATATGGTGTTTATAGCATTCACGGTTCAGTCCTCTGTTTGGTCCTCTGCACAGGCCACAATGTGTATGCGTAACTGTAGTTTGAAAAGTTATTTGTATTTCTTTGTGGAACATTGGACTGCAGTGATCCAGCTCCTTCCTCTTGTTCTGCACCATTCGTTTTAGTCATTGCATGAGTGTGTATACCTGAGGGTGGAAACACCTCTATCTAGGGATAAATTACCCATCAGAACCCCCAAGGATGTGTTTGTGGAATGGACTGGATTTGGTTTTGGAATCTGTAGTTGTGTCTCAGAAGTGCAAACTTAACCCATCTGGCACCTTAAATAAACATGTGAGGGATTTGTGGACAAAAAGGTTTGTATCCATCTGGATAAATATGAAGCACTGCAACAATCAGCGTCTACAATATATTCTTGTGAAGACTATGAAGCCCAAACAGTGTTGCAACATTTGTTTTTTGAGAAGTAGAGGTAAACAAGGGTTTCCAACATTTTTTTGTGACAATCCATCCACAATACAGCTAAAGGACCCTTTCTCTAGAAAACACCAAAGAGCACATCTTTCAAAATACTTGATCCTACTTGTTTTACAGCATTGTTTGTTTCACTTCAGAAAAGTCAGGCACTTGTTGCTGCAATTTTATCAAAATAACCTTAATTACCTCCTGGGTTTTGAAAATGTTGTAATTAAGTGTAATTAGGTAAATTACAGAAGATTTGCAAAACACCATTTTATGGGAAAAACAACCACAAAAACATCAATGAGGTGAGTGTAATCGCAGGGCTATCCAAAGATGCTCTCTGTAGTGGGTGGTATTAGTGCAATCCCCCGTCAAAGGCTTTTAATGTCAGGGTGGAAAAGGCAGGATATTATTGTTTTTTAGTAAAATAGTCATTTTTATAGCCCAGTGTCTCACAGTAAGAGTGAAGAGTAAAGTTGATCTGGACTGACTTTGAGGTGTAGTCTATAAAAACACTTGTTTTGTACTTACAGTTGATGATCCAAGCAGAGAGTTGCCTAAACAGTATTTGGTGACATTCTACACTTTACTTGTGCCTCTCTAGATGATGAGGAGTACATGCAGCAGGCTGCCGTCCCATTGGATACTGAGACACATGGTGGAGAGGATGTGACCATCTATGCCAAAGGCCCAATGGCTCACCTTTTCCACGGAGTGAAGGAGCAGAACTACGTAGCACATGTCATGGCCTACGCTGCCTGTTTGGAGCCCTACAAGAACTGCCCTCCTCACCCTCACAGCCACTCTTCAGCTGGGAGTGTGAACACACCTTTGAACCTCCTGTGTGGCCTGCTTGGCCTCCTCTGGCTGTTCAGATGACCCATGAGCAAGCACATATAAACACAAACTTACACAATTACATTGTATGCATGCAGCAGAACAGACTATGCACCAAACACTCAGAGTGTACATGCACACAAATGCACTATATGTGCATAGGCTGGCAAATCAGAATGCAGGGATAAATATTCACAGTACTGTATTTGTCAACAGAATAATATTCACATAATTTGAGAAACCGTGCACACTTGTAACCTACCATGCATGCAAAATGCAGGCTTAAGCATGCATGTGTTAACTCTTTTCAGGTGCATACTAACAAACAGCCAGACACTGCAGGCTAGTACACATGCAAATATGCAAAGATTAACAGCATTTCATGTGCGAGCAGTTCTTAAAGAAACACCCCTTGTGATTGCCTCCATTAACACGTGCAGTATTTTATTTAAACAGTTTCTAACTTACACTTGCAACCTGACAACTGACCTGCATTTACTAGTCATTTCATGAGATTTGCCCTGTTCTCATTTCTTAAGTTTAATACATCACTGTAAGTGCATTGCAAGGAGCTGTAATTTACTAATTACATTACATTAATCTGAGGCCTTGCCCAGAATAACTTGAAATACACAAGCAGGCTAAGGGCTCACTGTTCAACCTTTGGACCTATAGGCAGGACACATAACTGTGCATGATCGTCACTGTCCACAAGGAATACGTAACTCCATGATGGTAACAGAAATCTATGAGCCATCATCCAAAGCTGCAGCACAAACAGACCTTTCAATAACCCAGTAAGATGTTGTTCATCTTTCTGAGTCTTTCAGGAATAGAAAATACTGTATGTAACATTTTTATTAAGTATGTAACGTGACCTCATCGGTTCCTACTCGTACATGTCTTACATTCGATTGTATGTCACTTGATACAGTATGTAATCTATTTGGATTGTAAATGAATGTATTTCATAAGTAAATTGTAAATGTATTTTTATACAGTTTTTTTTCTGCAAATGTATAAGCATAAAAAAATCAGGTTTTCTTGGTGAGTTCATTCTCCAGTTCATTTAATCACAATTATATTAAGGTAACACCTTATTTTATGAGCCTAGCTTGTCCACTCCTATAGATGGAAATGGTTTGAGGTGAGCATTACAAGCCAAGCATTAGGCCTCAAAATTAGTGCAATATTTGACACAAGGTTTAAGGTAGTCATAGCACCTTATTATGGTTGGTCAGAGTGCATCTTTGGTATGCTGAATACACATGGGAGATGTATAAACGCATTTGTAGATTTAACAAGGAAAATGCACTAAAAATATGAAAAATCAACAAATTACCACATGAAAATGCAACAGTAATAATAGTACAGACATAAAGAAAAGAAAAGTGCATTCACATAAATGTACCACTTCACTGAATTCAGTCACACAGCTTACACAAGGATCAGCCCTGTGACCTATTACCTTAAAGAAAACATTCCCATTTACAGTAAAGAAAATTATCAATCTGGGTATCTGTGCAATAGAATCTGAAATACTGAAGACATGTCAGACTCATTTTCATATACTTTAATCACCCCTGATGAATGTTATTTTGACAATGGCTAATGTACTCCAATGAGTCTTTCAGAACCTTTTTTATTTTTTTTTATTTTTGCTGTAATACATCCAAATGCTGATTAGAAATTATGTGACCTCTGAACCACAAGGCCAGTCAGCGTTAGAGTGTTTCAAACCTCACTGCTAAAAAAAACAAACATTCTGGCCTGTTTAAATATGAGCTATGGAGGTCTTTCACACTGCAATACAATACTGTAATCATCATTACCATTCTGTGATGATTTATGGTGGCTCTAAGACAATAGTGACTAAAGCTCCTGATGGTGAACATTCACCAGAAAGTTATCTAACAGCTATGTTACTACTTCAGCTAGTCTGGACCTAATAAATACAGAAATAAAAAGCAGATAATGGATTTATGAGATCAGATTTAAGATGAATAATTAACAAGTCTCAGTCCATTTTTTCCGTCTCTCTGTGTAATTTATTGAACTGTCAAACAAAGAGCGAATCATTTCCTTCCAAGTGTACCGAGAACAAAGTAACTTTTACTGAAAGTAAAATATGGCTGAGATTTAAAGAAGAAAATAAATCAGGTTAAAAGTTGTTTGAAAAAAAAAAGTTGTTGGCAGTCTGTTGTGACTGTAATGCACAAAGGTTTTTTAAATCTGAGTGCTGAGGCATTAGTGGGAATGAACTGTTAAACCAATTAAACAAGCTAACAGCAGCAATTCTGAGAAACCCCTTCAAATCTGCCATCCACACTTTGTCATCATGGGAGACAATATATAACACAATGAAGTCCATGAAGTCCTGTCATATGCCGACTTATTAGCCACACCTCCATATTTGATTATAACAAAGAGTTTCTTGTACATTTTTTAAAATGCCAGTGTGTGTGTGTGTGTGTGTGTGTGTGTGTGCGTGCGTGCGTGCGTGCGTGTGTGCGTGTGTGTGTGTGTGTGTGTGTGTGTGTGTGTGTGTGTGTGTGTGTGCGTGTGTGTGCATTTGTGAGTATGTGTTACGCTGTCAGGGTCCTCCATGTGCCCTTTGCTCCTTGGCTGCAGGTATAAAGGGACCTCATGGTGCGACAATCGCTCCTGTTCTTTTTAACTGTACTGATCATCAACACTATGGCCAGCAAACTTAACATCACTCTTACTGGATTACTGATTTTCATTTCAGTGCAGTGGACTTTGTGTGTTCAAGGTAAGGACCTGCTACGTATTGCTGCTGTTACGTGTTCGCAGAAACCAAGAATATTGCTTTCAGATGACAACTTGAGTTCAAGGACAACAGCAGAGACAGTGACAGACACTTATTGCACAAATTATCTTGTCAGCTTTTAAATCAAGTAAGAACAAAACATACACGGTGACATGAAAATACAATTATTTTAATCATTAACTTAAGGGAAAATTAAACAAACTCTTTGAGGCTGAAGTACAATATACTTACTAGTTTTATCCACTAGTTTATCTTATAAGCTCATGGGTTTCAGTGCCTCACTGCCAGTCTTCAGCCCTTGTAATTGTTGTCTAAATAGTGAAGTAGTATAAAGTGTAATGGTATCTAGCAGTATTTCTTATTGATGGCATCATTTAGGCTTGACTTGTATAGGTGATGAGGTAGTATTGCTTCAGCAGCTACTGTCAGCTATAGAAGCATTTTAAACTTGAGATCTTCTGATAACAGTCCAGCCACACGTGTCATGTTTACCAAAACAGTTGCATGAAGTTTGCGACTGTTAATTTTGGAATATTTTAAGAGAATCCGTCGATTATTAGGTATCCTTGAATTAATCATATCTGCAATGCTAGTCATCAGTATAAGATATCGTTGCCAGAAAGGGTTAGAGGTGGGAAATTCTTGGGTGATCTTGGGTGGTCTTTGTACACTAGTGGGTGACATTTTAACATCTAAATTAGTGTGGATACAAATTGTTCATTGTGCCAGGTCACAAAATCAACTTCTCGTTTGTTTTTTTTCAGAGGGGTTTGTCATTAGTTTTTTGTTTAGTTTAGTTTTTTTTTGCTGTATAATTTGTATCTTTATTCCAGTATCATGAGAGTAACCTTATTTACATTTAATTTAATTTTGCTTTTAATGTCAAGGATTCACCTTTATTCATTCAAATTAAAAGCATCACCTGGAAGGCTCGTGTATATAGGCCACCTCTTTTGCGAATGGCACCATAATACTGTCTTTTGTCTTGCTTACAGAGGAAGAGCTCCATGCTGACTACTGGAACATCAAAGGGAAGGAGGCCCTCCACACTGCCCTGAATCTCCAACCTAATCTGCACCAAGCCAAGAACAGTATCCTCTTCCTGGGGGACGGTCAGTCTGTAAAAAGGAACTTTCCAACCATTTAAACAGTTTCTTTGAATTGTCAAGTATTTCCCCTTCTACCTCAGATCATTTATTCAGGTGAAAAGAGGCCAATGGAGCTTGAAAGTGCCAGTCTCACCATCATTGTGGTCACTGAGAAAGAATGAGAATGCACTCTAAACCAAATCCACAATTTGACCCTGAAAATAATGGGTTTATGAGTTAAGGGAGACCAACGCTGACATGTGATCACCTTCTTGGAAACCAAGCATAACAAAAAGAACTGAGACTCAACCACAGTCTGCACTGCATATGTATAGCTATTTCCTGGCGTATCCTTAACTGATCTGAACACCTGAAAAGTCCATCATCCGCGACTGAAGTTTCAGAAATTCTTCAGAACTTCCATTAATGTTCATATTTTTAACCTAAATCTTTCAATCAATATACAGTTTAGTTTTATTAAAAGCTGTGTTTTTGTACTTAAGTAAACTTAAAACAGAGCTTTCCACTATAGTTATCGCAAGAGACAAGGAACAAGATAAACAGAAACTTTCTGATATATCTAAACCTCAACCTTGATGACCACAGACGTCACACACAAATGATGCAGTTATTCCTGTTCACTTCCTGCATTTCATGATCCAAGATTATCTGGCAATTCCACAGTACAAATTGCAAATTTATTGATTCATGATGGATTTATGGTTACAGCAACCTCCAAACCTACCTGCACACTTGCTGACCGAAGCACAAGCAAGATTTTTATCAGTGTCTGGGATTGATCAGTAACTTTTAATAATCTCATAAGTGACATGTGAAATGGTAAAGCTGGTGTTGTTAATGATCCTGTGGCAATACATTAGAAAAGAGGAATTACAAATTTTACCTTTAATATAAGCATTTTTTTTGTGATTCAGTGTTTAAGCATCTACTGTATTTGTGGTTAAAAAAGAAGAAGAAGATATTTTTAAAAGCATATTTAATCTGATGGGCAGTCTGATGGCCACCATGACCCCTAAGAAATTTTACATGTAGTACCTTACACATATTTGTGTATGCTTCACCAAATCTGCATTTGTCAGTAAATATAATAGTCTGAAGGGAGAATAAATCTGAAATATTGCTATATGTGCTTTTGCATATTGTCCATTTGTGACTGTAGATAACTAGGAAGTCTTTCACTGCCCTTCAGACTCTCACATCAGCTGAGCCTCGTGAGGTTCACAGAGAACAATGGCAGCTCTGTGTTTCTCTGGCTGATGTTATCTTCTCAGGTGTGTTTCCACCTGTTTTCAGGTATGGGGATACCGACAGTGACTGCTGCCCGGATCCTCAAAGGCCAGCTGGCAGGACATTCTGGAGAAGAGACCAGTCTGGTTATGGATACCTTCCCCCACTTGGCACTATCTAAGGTCCGACACTCTTATCGACACATTCAAGCTGATGAGTAGGAAGTAGTTTTTAACCGTAAAAAGATTACACAAGTGCTTTTATGGTTCTTCATAATTCTCCACATAGTTTTATTGTACAGATTAACTGACTAATCCTGCTAACACTGTGTGCCCCAGTGTCACTATCCAACATGTCACTATGGGTTGGGCGGTTTTTATTTTGCAGGAGGTTGCTTGGAGTAAAACTGGCACAAAGTGACATTTAGTAATTTGATTAGACACCAACACTAAAAGCCTGAGAATATACTTGCATGCTTTGCACAGTTACATTTGAGTGATAGCTGTTCAGATTTTTAAATAATGTTTTAATAAGGAGTTTGTTTACGAGGCTGGATTTGCTGATGGTGACCAAAAATAGTCTGCTATCAGTTTATCTTAGATTTGACTTTTGTACTTGGCTTGTAACACAGGTTACAGCAGTTTCTTTAGAATTCATAAAATGCCAATGATTTCTAAAATGAACTTAGTGTTCTAATTTGTGATAATGTAATATTCCTCTATAATTAGCTGGGTACATGATGATAACCCCAAACAGACAGGTCAATTAATCTGTTTGGACAAATAATAAAACTTAGTTCAGGTAAGGTAGAAGGTACAAAGTTAACTCCTCCTGCAAAGATTACAACACAGATTTTTAATCTAATTTCCTGCCCAATCTAAATGAATCTGTGCAACAGCCACATTTAACTTACTGGTGTTGAACTTAGTATTTTTGATACGCTCATGATTACAGTGCTTGTGAGAGTGAAGGGTACATTTAAGGATGTAATTATATTTGACTGTCACTCTGAGTCACAATTGATAAGAACACCTGCTCAGCACTTGAGATAATACATATTGATGTGAACATTTGTGACTGTATTTGGTCCTTGCAGACGTACAATGTGGACCAGCAGATGCCAGACAGTGCCGGCACAGCAACAGCATACTTATGTGGTGTGAAAGCCAACTACGGCACCCTGGGCGTCACCGCTGCCACCCCAAGGTCCGACTGTAAAGCCGTCATTGGGAATGAAGTCACATCTGTTCTGCACCGGGCCAAGAAAGCAGGTGGGCCCACATCAACAAAGTTTTGGCCACAAATCTCAAACCCTCTGAAACAGATTGGGACATTTTTTGCAGCACCTGCATAATATGAAACACAGTAGAAGATATCACAAGCTCACTATAAATGTATGTTCCCAGTTTATTTTTTGTGGTGCTAAACCAAAGTTATATAAGTTGAGTACCAAGAGGTTAAAAGGTAGCACACAAACTGGTTCAGGGCAAAGCTGACTCATCTCAATTTCACCAATTTATTCTGGCCATGTCAAAAAAAATCTGCTTGTAACTTAGTCTTAGTCGACAAAGGAGAACTTCCTCAGAACTGGAACCATTTAAGTACAAAGCAGATGTGATGGAATTAAGAATCTATGAAAGAAATTACCATTAATAATAGACAAAGTAGACACATCTTAACGTTCTGAAATGATTAAACCTAAAATAATTTAATTACGACATACTTGGCTTCATCTAAAAGGACTCTTCAGATGTGGAAGATTGCCTCCTTGTAAACTTTTTTCATGCTGCTAAGAAGTTTTCCCACCCAACGATTCACAAATTGGAACACAACATCAGTAAATTATATGCCTAAATGCCCCTTTGACTGAACAAAGACATCACAAAAACAATGAATCTATAAAAAAGCCATTTGTACAGAGAACATGGAATGTGCCGTAGCCAAGCATTACCATGAAGCCAAATTTGGCTCTTCAGTCATTCTGCATTTCATTAGACTTGAAGAAGTAACTTTTCCAGCCAGAGGGGGCAATCTATCAAACTTACTATCTCAGAGAGACAAGTACTGGATCTCAGCATTAAATACAATGACACCTGCTGGTTTAAGTGATGACTTCAGCTTTATATGCTTCCCCCTAAAACGGTTCAAAATGTAGATCTTATATAGAATGTATATAAAAGAAACTGTAACTTCAGACAGAATTGTACCATTTAATCTGCTTTTTGTTGCTGTCATCCAAAAAGATGCACCATGAGACCTTAGGAAGTCAATTACTAAACCAAACACCTGCCAACTCCTGTATATAAATGACATGGCTTCTATTTTTCAAGCTTTTATGAAGGGAACAAGGTTAAAAAGGTTTGTTTTTATTGAAATAAATTGGTGAAATTGAGATTAGTCAACTTTTTTCCTGAAGCTATATACACCGACCAGCCACAACATTATGACCACTGACAGGTGAAGTGAATAACATTGATCATATTGGTACTATGTGGTGTTCTGCTGGAAAACCTTGGATTTTGGCATCTGTGTTGATGAGACTTAGACACCCAAATAAACATTGTCCCAGAGCAAGCACACTCCCTCACGCAAATGGCAATCCCAAATGTCACTGGGAAAATACACCCCATCACATGGCAAAAACATCATACAATCAGGAACATCTTGAGGAACATGACAATAGAACTAAGATGTTGATTTGACCACAAAACTTCCTAGACTCCATTCTGATAAAGCATCAACAGAATGCAGTGGAACAAGTTTGATCGACAGAGGCCCCACTGCACAACCCAGAGTAGCCAAAGGATCCACTGCCAACATCCTGGTGCCAGACCCCATAGGACACCCTGAGAAGTAATCTTGTCCATGCTCAATGGTTCAGAGCATTTTTGACCACATAAGGGGGACCAACACAATATTAGGCAGGTGGTCATAATGTTACGCCTGATCGGTGCAAAATAGCCTTCTGTATATTAAACATATGTTAACATCAGCCACCTTAGGCTACTGGTCATATCTATAGACTGTCTATACCTATACAAAACCACCAATAAGTCCACTCTGGTTGCCTTCTTCCTTTAAGGGGAGAGAAAAGAGGCATCATAAAATCATATAATGTCTTTTCCAGTTAATCATTTCTTCTTCTGGTGTTGCTTTAAGTCAAGGATGTGGATTCTTCCTCCACTGCTGCAGAAGACTTTGTTGTTAAGCTTTTGCAGCACATAAGTAATCAGATTACACTAAATACCGTCAGACCTGCAGGTGATTTATTGACAATTTGCATAAAAAATCTAATCTGAATAATGACTGCTGATCACGTGCCTCGCTTCCACACCAGGCGTTTTTATTTTGTGCGTTGCTTCCTTGCTACACTCGGTCCACATCATGATAAGGGATCACTAATGTACAGTAGGTCAGCGGGTGTGAAGTCAATAAACGGATATCTGCTGTCCTCAGCTCATGTACTGACACGACATGACTGCAAGCTTCACGGATTGCATTTACCGATTGATCACAAAGCAAGATAGACTGTGCACCTCCACATGTGGCCTTACAGACTGGATTGCATTGCAGCTGCTGCCCTATTTACACCTTGTATTAAAATTCTTTTTTCCCCTTATCAAGATAATATATCCCAATGCAGGTGTCAATTTTATGCCAGGTGTGACTGACAGATAGAGAGAACATGCAGTATGTAGACTATGTTCTGCAAGTGAAATATAGTGAGTTAAATAGGAAATGTGCCCGTGGCTACATGCTTAACCTTGGAGGTACTGTATATACAAGCATACAGAAATGTAATACTGTATGTAGGCCTTCAGGGACAGCATGAATTGAATTGGTCGACTATCAAAGGTTTAAACTAAAGGTTGTTTTTTTTCATAAGGAAGTCTTTACCTTCCTCCCTCTTGGATTGCCTTTCAGACTGCTTTAAGAGTCATTATTGTCCTAGCCAAGGCAGAACTGCTTCCCATTTGCCCACAGACATTGTTAATAAGCAATTTATTTTGAAGCCAAATTGAGAGAAGCGATCTCCATTGAAACGGCCTTTGTTTTTGTGTCTCTTTTCTCCCTTTGACAGCATACTTTCCCTATCTGCAGGCAATTATTAGGAGCTGTATTAAGTCTGTCTGAAGGGAATTGATTTGAGCTCCATTCATCTGCTTTGTCTCATTTGTAGACACACACACACACACACACATTCACAGAGCAAGGGCAGTGGTTTTTCTAGGACGCGCTGGCTGGCACTGCTGTTGGCAAGCACACACAAGAGGGCTTTCGTGGAGATGGGGTGAAGAGGTTGACGAGGGTGTGAAAAAAAAATGCTGAAAATGTGCAGAAAATGAATGCAAAATTATTGTTGTTGTATCCCCAAGATAGTCGCGCTCGCACAAAATGGGTTATTCGACTCTATGCTTGAAACAGAGAGCACCT
>OMNN01024418.1:0-15500 GCA_900302755.1 Chromis chromis
CTCCAGCAACCCCCACCATCCCAACTGTCTTTTGCCTCCACGCACACACACAAACACACGGACACATGCAAGATAATGGTGCTTTTGTGAGTTCACTGACTCATTCTCCCATAGATATAGGTCCTCCCTTTCCTATCTGCTGGAGTGTACGAATAGTGAGTGTTTGTTTTAATGCAATTGGCCTCCTGTCTTGCCTCACTGTGGGCTGTTTATCTGAACCTCTCGACTGTCCAGCTGTCACAACAGAGATCTCAATCTCCTTGACCCACACACGCTCCACTCACTCAACCTTGTTATGCACATGTTTGTGTCTGGGATCCGTATTTATGGCGATGTTGTGCGCGCAAGAGAGAGAGAATTGACACAGCAGAGATCTGGATCTGTGGTGACAGTGATCAAGTGGAGTGCAGCCAGGGAGAACATTTAGTCTGAGAAGGGGTTTTGGCTCCAGCGAAAAAGCAGAAGATCACAGCCACCTCTTTTTCTCTTCATCCACTCAGGCGGGCTGCTCAATTTACATCTCCTGCGCTCGCTGTCGCTCCTCTGGATAATAATTGTAAACAACATGGGTTTTCCACCTGTCTCTGATGCTTCAAGCGGCAGATTCTGCAGCAGAGATCGGTTTCTCTAGGCGATGATTATTCTAACAAACGCTCTTTTAAGACATGTTGTGTGTTGAGTGTAGGAAGTAAAAAGCCTGGCACATCGCATGCGGTATAAGATGACACTAAACTTCAATGCAGTGGTTGTGATACTCGCATATTGGGCAGGTGTCGAGTTAAATTTGGGAACTGACATTGGAGAGTTTCCACAATGCTACAACATGATAGCAATAGAACACATGTTAGAAGGCAGAGCAAATTGATTTTCAGACTCTCTCCAGTGCATAAATAAGTGTTGGATCTCTCTCTTAGAAAAATCTGATTTTTCTTTTACTTGGTCCAAAAAGTCCTAGTTAATACCCTGTGGCTGTATTCAAATACATTCGGTTAAAATGCTGCCTTGATCATTCAACACTCAATCTGTCCTTCTGCTTCGTGCCAAGCAGTGCATTCGAGTGTGAGTTAATTGGCTCCATTCCAACCATCCTCTCATTCACGCATATCCTCTTGTTAAGATTTGAAACAAACATATTTTAAACACATAGATGCCATACATCTTACATACATACATGCCGCATTCCTCTTTGAAATTTCCCACACAATGGCAGATGTTGGAAAACACCACAGGGCTACATTTAATGGTCTAGTCATGCCGCTGTAGCTGTTTTCATCATCTTGAGTAGTTGTGCGTGTAGCCTTCAGTGACTTATTGAATCGTTGAAACCATTTTAAATTGATGACTACAGGCCACTACATTGTTAAGTAGCAGCTTGCCCAGTATGAGCAACACATAGCACAGAGTGCAAAAATCAATGCCACTCTGCATTTAATTTTTCATGGTACACAGTGAGACTGTACCTTTTTCTCTTTTTTTAACACTGTGAGTACTTGAAAGGAAAAAAAGCCACCTTTTCTGCTGTAGTGGTTGTCATGCTGGGATTTTTTTTCCCTGTGATGGGCCTGTTGAGGGAGTTTGTTTCCCCCATTCCTGTCAGGCTGCTGGCTGTTTTTTGTTTTTTTTTGCTAGAAGAAGGCCTCGTGTGTGTCCACAAGCTCCCAGACAGACTCCAGCCAGTCTCATCAGAGGACCAACAGGGAACGCTAACAGTCGTCCCTCTGCCTGGTGCAACGGTGGCCAGTCCAGATCCTGCTCTCTCTATTGATGGCAGCAAGTTAGCAATGAACCCCAGTGTGCACTCTGCTGTCCCAAAGGCTTGCCAGCTTGCTGAAACAAAGCCTTTTGTAGGGCCACTAAATCCAACAGATGGAGAAATGGACAGTAAATGAAAGTGGAGGGAAAGGGGAATAAAGGAATTTAGTGGAGCATGTTTGTGGGTAGGCGTTTAGGCTGCTCCTTTGGGAAGCCTAACACCCTCACAATGCAATACTGGCAGAACTTAAATGTTCTCTCGTTGACATGCTGCAAGAGCGGCTTTGGGCCCCTATGCGAGCGTAGAAGTCAGGCTGCTCACGAGGGCTCTCCAGGGCCTGGGAAGCCTTTATTAAGATGTTAATAGAATTGCCACCATGACACATTTCCATGGGACAGGATCCCTCGCCTTAGCCATTCTTTAGTGCCTCAATCTGCCTGCCACCATCATCAGTCTCTCTCCTTCACACAACAGCCTGTTTAGGCATTCAGCCCCATCTCCACATTCCCCTGCCCAGGCGCTCTCACTCTTTATCTGATCTCTGCTGTCACAAGCCATCCTATGTGTAACAAAATTACGCGATGCCCGTGATAAGGGCAGGAATCCTGGCACAGGGACCCGTAGAATAACACGTCTGGCTATTTGTTTGTCACTGATCTTCACACCGGCTGGAAGTCAGACTGTCACCTCAGCAAGCCATGTGAAGGCTCTTATGATTTTTTTTTTCCTTCTTCCTCCAAACACTGTCAGCTGGTTACTCGCTTCCAGACTGCAACCTACTATCCCTTCCCCTTCAGTCGCCTCGGTCCTCAAACTGCTCCCAAGGTTGACCGGTGCAGCCCGAGCAGCTTTATCAAACAGCAACAGCCACATAAAAGAGGGACAAGGAGGACCTCGGGCTTTACATACAAATACCTTGACTTCATTTTCATGAAAGCCACTGAATGCATTGTCTCTACCATTTTCTCTTTTCACATCCATTTGAATATAAGTCAGTTTAGCCTGGCACCATCAATAATCAATTAGCTGGTGTCATGGGAGGATGTGCATTTTTGTTTGGTGGAAACTCAACAATAAGTGAGCAACAAAAGGGAGCCGGAGAAAGAGGCAGAGTGGGAGGGGGGGTGCTTGTGTTTAGACGCCAAGGGGCAGCTGTCAGGAGCAGATGACAGTGTGTGTGTGTGTGTGTGTGTGTGTGTAATTTGTGCTTGGCTGCGTGTGTTTGTGTCCATTTTAATTTATTTTTGTTTGACTGCGTGGCACATGTGCCGTTTGCGTGGGTGTGTGCAGTGCCTCTGTGTGTGTACTGAAGATGAGACACCAGGGGTAGGCAGCGAGGGCAGCACAGTGCAGCGCTGCCCACACTGCCCCCTGGTGATGAGGATGCCCCTGCCTGCCACTGTCGCCATGGTTACTGCAGGAGAAAGGGGTGCAGACATTGCTTGTCTAGTCTGCTCATGTGCCATAGGGGAGCCCAGCCAACAGCAGCTTTGTCCCTCTACTACATAAACTGCTGCCCAATTACAACTAGAACCACTTTCAACTCAAAGAGGCCTATTATCCCCATTACCTCTCTCAGCTATTTCAAAGCAATGTGTAATTTTCTTACAACATTGACTCATGTCAGTGTTTTGGCCTGGATTACAAAATCCAGTAAGTCACTCTTTTTTACATTAATTTAATTCTCTGTGCGCTCATTGCGCTGCATTTTTTTCTTATGAGTTTACAGGCAAAACACCACAGCGATTTCCCTCTGTGGCTCAGTGACATGTAGATACCTGCACTTGTGCTCTCCTCATTGTTACTATTTTGCAGTCAGCCGTGGCCTTATCTGGGTGGATGGCTTCTCTCCGTGTGAGGCAGGAGCCTTAGCTCTTCGTCAGCCCTCTGCAGAGAGGAGAAGAAAAGAAAAAGGGGAAATAAGGCCTTCCAAATTCATTCCTGAGTTAGATAGCAAACAGAAAAACTCTGTCTGGAAAAGTCCTCCCCCTTCCACTGCTATCTTGTTTCTTCTCTCTCGCACACACACATACACACACACGTCCTCCTCACATCCTCTTGATTAACTTTTTCCACCGTTGTAGACCAAAGTAAATTGTGCTAAATTGATGATGAAAGACCTTGAAACTCCCACAACTTCAAAACATAGAACGTGGCCCACTGTGGCGTCTTATTTCCCTGCAAAGTTGGTAGAGGCAAACAGTCATACAGAGCAAGTTTGCCTCTGCTTGCAAAACGACATATGTGACTGAAAAAAACATGAAGGGTCTGTATTTCTTTTGAATTCAATGCTTGATCAGGTTGTAAAGGTACTAGGAGGCCAGATTTGGATGTTTCAAGAGAAAAAGTTTGGACCAAAGCTACTGCCGCCAGTCGTACAACTCCAGACTCTTTACTTTGGCCCAAGGTGATTTATAGTGTCCAGGCCAGGGGAAATGAGTTCCCCCTCTGGGAAAACATTTATGTTTATGCATGAATACATGTCTCTGATCCACACACTGAAGCCAGCGGGAAAAAAGGGATGAAAGGTACTTAAAAAGGGAGACAGCTTGTCATAAAGCCCAAACATAGCCTGTGAAGACGTGTAGTTACTTTCCTGGCTTGCTCGGGGCAAAACAGTTAATAACACTTTATGAATGTAATTGCTTTTGTTGTTGATTTTGACCTCAGCCCAACCTTAAAGATTATAGCTTTGTACATCGTAAGCAGAGGGCTTTGGAGAATGTGTGGGATACTGAGGATGAATAAATCCTGCTTTCCCTTTTATGCCTTTCTTTCTTATCAAATGAAATCAACAAAATGGCCAATGTGAATCACGCTGTACAGTATTTATATTGTATTATCAAGGTGAATCTATCATAGGGGAAGTTGGATGTTGTTGTTTCACCACTCTTGCTTCCTAGTGCCCTTTGCTATCAAAGGGAAACACTGCATGTACTCAGTGGAACAGCGGGAGCTCGCCCAGACAGACACATTATTCTTTCTCTGTCATAACCAATGAAATGTGAAACATGACAGCAGCGTCTTCATGTAACCTACAAAGAAAACTATTAACGCAGACGTGGTATCACGCCATGCAAAACAGATAATCAAAATTCACTACATTGTCACACAACGGCTGCGTTGTAAGTCAGAGACATTGTCCTCTCTGTAGTGTTTAAGAATCAGGGTATCTAAGACAATTATTCCGAGTGTGACAGCCAAGCCTTTTTTGCAGCGGAGGACTTGAAATCCCTGTGTTGTCCGTGAAGATGTTGATTAAATATGACTGCTCTGAAACATTTGCCTGCCTGAGGGAGGCAGAGGTAGAAGAAGGGAGGGGAGCGAGACAGCGAAAAAAGCAGGGGACGGGGCAGGTTTGTACTTGAAAGCAATGAATGAGCATCCTTTCTTGTCTTAATCTGCAACAGTTAGGGATTTACACTATGGGAGCAAATGCTGTTAACCATTATGTACACAGAAGGTGCATTCAAAGGCTATTTGGAATGTTACTGCCTCAATTTTACCAGACGCTCCTTTATTTTCTCATTCATCTCAAACAAAAAACAAGAGTAAAGCTGGGAATGAGGAATATTTCTTGCAGAAGGCATCTCCGAGCTTGTAGGTACAATGTTTGCTGTTAAGTACTTTGCACAAGCCTCATTGTGTTTGCTGCCGCAAGCCCTCCCCCACATTTCTCAGAGAACATGTTCAACCTGACAGGGGTGAATAGGTGAGGTGAATTTGCATTTTATTACAAAGCATGCACTATGTTTCCTGCATTATTTTTTTGCAAACACAGTGTTGAATATAAACAATTTGCTTTTGCATGAAGTCCCTCAGTGATTTTTTTTTTACAGATCACAGTAGAGGAGGGTTTGAGCAATACAACGGAGCACTAATGTTAGTTTAGTTTTTCCAGAGCTGGTGATTAGCAGTATACGGTGTCATCTCTGCGTCCGCCCTCCACCCTCTCCTCCGCCTGCTCTCTTCATTTTTTCCTGTCTCTTTGGGAGGTGGAAGAGAGTCAAACAGTGAGCTGGGTGGAGGCATGCCAGAGGGGACTGGCGTGTGGCTTAGATGCTGGGGAATGTCAGCATATTTTTGCATTCACCTATGTTTTGGGACCAAGGCTTGCTCTGTGCTACGCATCCTCAAACGACAAAGAAAATTAGAAGATAGAGTTTTGCAACAGGGAGGGGCTGCTGGGCAACATGTCACTGGTGAATAGATCCAAAGTACACATAAGCATATTCTTAGTCATTTGAGTGCACACACACACACACACACATTCTTCCCCACAATGTAAATCTGTCATGGATTCCTTGTGTGTTGACATTGACGAGCCTGATAAAGGACAACTTGTCTTTGTTTATTTTGCCAAGGCTACAGTATTTGTGGGTTGTGTTGTACAAAGCGTTAGTAGCTTCAATGGCTTAAGGTCTGAAAAGCTGAAATGTAGTGTGTCTGCTCGCCCCGGCTCCCCGAGGCGCTGAACATGTACAGTAGCTTTGTGTCAAGGTAAACAACCCCTCCTGTCTTTGTACACTACTGCTACCAATCAGAAAAGGGAAAGCAAAGAAAACAGGGCAAAAACTGTGACAGAAGGATAGCCAGACTGATTTAACTGCAGGAGTCATTGTTACATTATTTTAGTGCAATTCCTTTAAAAAAAACGGCGCCGGAGCTACAACAAAAACCCCCATTTCTAACATAATGTGATATCTGAGCTGCTTGTAACATTCGGCAATAAAAGGTGTTTACAAGGAAAGTCTTTAAATGAAAGGGAATGGAAAGGAATTAGTTACAGAATTACTGCACAATCTAAAAAGCATTAGTGGCTCAGATGTATGACTTAATTTAACTGAAACACCGAGCAACTCTGAGAGGAGTCATTTGCAGGCTTGCTCTCCATTGGAGGAAGATACTATCATTGATAATTCATATCAGTGAGATGGTCTGTGTACATAAGTAAGTGATTTTTCAGATTCAACTGATCAGAATGTACAGTGCCTGTAAAAAGTATTCAGATTTCCCCTTCTTTTGCTTTTTAACATTGAATCATGGTCAGTGTCATTTGGCTTTTTTAACAAGAATTTACAAAATAACCCCCCAAAAAACTCTTTCATGTCAAAATGAAAACTGATTTTTATGAAGTAATGTCAATTAATTAAGAAAAAAAGGAAAATACATAAATTGGCCTAGATCGGGACTAGTGGGGGAGGCCACCAAGACACCTATGACTCCTCTGAAGAAGTTGCAAGCTTCAGTGGTTTTTCTTCACTATTACCTGTTCTTCACCAGTCAAAACTTTACGAGAAAGTGACAAAGAGAAAGCCACTGTTGAAAAAAGCTCATATTAAATCTCATCAAGAGTTTGCCAGAAGGCATGTGGGAGACTCTGAAGTCAACTGGAAAAAGATTTTTTGGTCTGATGAGACCAAAGTTGAGCTTTTTATCCATCAGACTAGATGTTATGTTTGGTGGGCACCAAACACTGCACATCATCACAAACACGCCATCCCCACAATAAAGCATGGTGGTGGCAGCATCATGATGTGGGGAAGCATGGTGGTGGCATCATTATGATGTTGGGAGGCTTCTCAACTATATTCCCTGGTGGCTTTGTAAAGGTAGAGGGTAAAATAAATGCAGCATAGTATAGAGAAATTCTGGAGGACCTGGTGCAGTCTAAGAGAACTGCGACTTCAGAGAGTTTTCCAGCATGGCAATGACCTGAAAAACATAGCAGACGGAGACCTATACACACAGGCTCAATGCTGTAATGGAGACCAAAGGTGCATCTACTTAATACCGACTTGAAGGGGGGATATAAAATAGTCTTTTTTTTTGTAAATTCTTGTCAAAAAGCCAAATTAAATTGACCATGATTCATTGTTGAAAAGCAAGGGGAGGCAAATACTTTTAATAGGTACTGTACATAACGAATGTATATGACCAACCTTTAAAAAGACAGCCAAACTGGCACCTTGGCCCAGCTGACTTGATACAGAGGGGTCACTCTTAGTACTACTCTTTGCATTCCCACAGCATTCCAAGCCTCCTCAAAACAAAAGAATAAACAGGGAGGTCTGGGATTTTTACTTTTTGATACTGTGTCAGACAGGAAGTAGAGAGGAAGCTGGAAGGGAGGGACGGAACAGGAAGGCAAAACTGTTTTCGTAGAAGTGGAGGGTGCTGTGTGCCAGACTGAGGTATGACTAAGTGACACCATTTGCAACGGCTTAGTTAAAGAAAACAGAGGACTTGGAAATATCTGACAATCTCGCTCTGCTTCAGTGACTTCACAGGGTGTGCAGTAGAGGCAGGTAGATGATGTAGGTGTGTGTGGAAGTGAATTACTCCAGACTAATGGGGAAAACTCTCGCATTCACCCCTAGTTGGTCTTAGCCAGACTGAAACAGCAGTGAACCAACCACCAAGTGTCCTAATTAGCCCACTTCAGCATGTTAGTCTGCCCCAGCTGCTCCTATTTATGTTACTGATGAAATGCTGAATGGGGCTTTTTTTCCCCTTGGTTACATTTTCTCGAGGGTAGCAAACAGTCGATTTTTATCGTTTTTCTCTTTCCTGTTATTGCAGTTTTTCGCTGGAGTATGATTATATGTTTTCCCTACTGCTGATGCAGTTTATGGGGAGCAGCAGCAGCAGGGCTGTATTGTTTGGCTAAAAGGGTGACTGCCAAGCACCCTACCCCGTGTTTTGCCTCCCCATTTCCCGCAAATAGGAAATGGCAGAGTTTGGTAATAGAAGGAAATACTCAGGCAACCCACTGCTGTGTTTATGCTGACTCTTAACGGGGGGCGTCGATTTCATCATATCTTCTAATATAGAATACTAATCATTGGAAGACTTCAGTTACGTCTCTCAGTTGGATGTAGAGGGCCTGGCTTGCTTGTCGAAGCCTCATTTTTCTGCTTCACTAAACACGTGGCCCAGTATGATCGCTTTTAAAGCAGTCAAGCCACAGCGTCCCTCTCTCAGCTTCATCTTCTATGTGTGCGGTCTAAGGAAAAAAGTTAATGCGAGGTAGAAGCCGCCACAGAGGAATTCAGATTGCCTGGGTTTGGCATTGGTCACACTGACCAAGCATGGGAATGCTCTTTTCTTTGATTTATTTTCAGTTATTATTGCTCTGTCTGTTCGTGTTCTTTAGTGCTGATTTTTTCCCCCCTCTTCCCTTTCCTATTTCCTTCTCTCCCCTCTTCATTGCTCCATTTGTCACCTCTCTCTTTTTGGACTATCTGCCTTTTTTTTTTGTCTCTCTCTGTCTTGCACTGTGGGATTTGGTCCCAGCCTGCCTCACTTCCTTAACAAAGAAATTGATGCTAATTTTAATCATCTTACCAGCATAGATTAGTCTTTGATCAAACTTAATGCTCACAACGCGACCGCTGCATTCAGCTTGGAAAGGAGACAGAGGCTGTGCTTGTAAAGTGTGATTTGATGAATAAGGCGAGGGAGCGCACTCCACTGCAGAGTTGCTACACTTAAGCCCTTCATGCAAGTATTCCTCTTGCCCAACATTTTACATGCAGTTAAAGCATTGTAAGAATTACAATTTCATAGTAGAGCTGCATTTAGACAATTCCTGCTCTGGATGTCAATGTTTTTTCCCCTCTCTGAAGACCTACTTATGCACATGCAAGTGTGTGTGATTACATCAGTGATATGCTTTCCAGAGATCCAAGCCTCCTCACTGGGTGACTATAACAAGATGTAGTATGAGGAGAATCCTGACAGACAGTTGTGTGAAGCTCAGCGGCCACATATAAAAGATGCTCTCCAGTGTCTGTCAGAAGAATATAGATGGCCTGACTGTCTCTGTGTTATATCTACAGCAGGGCAGGGGACAGACTCAGGAATCTCTGGTCTGTGAAAATGAGTGTGAAGCACTTATTCCCAGGTTCACTGATGTAGTGGACTGGTTGTCGTAGCTCTTCATATGGCTCCGACACACTCGGAGCAGCTCTGTCAGTCAGGAATCGTGTACAGTATAGGCTTCGCACATATGCACTTTGCCACCGTTGCCTCAGCCACATCTATCTCAGTTCAGGCTGATTGTCTTTCCTTGGTTCACCAACAAGGACAGATCCCTCGCGTAAAGTTACTGCAGGTGTAATGACTAAAGGAAAGAAGGGGAGGAGAGTGGAGGTTGGATGCAAGTAATAGTCTGTGGTGCGCAAGGTTTTTCAGTGTTGGCTGGCTACTTAAGTCCATGGGGCCATTTTTCTTGTCCCTCCTGCCCCTCTGACTTTGAACATAATGACTGTTGGACCTCTTCCCATTCAGATTCTTTGCTATTCTCTGTGCATCATCTCAGTTGTGGATGATAATGCTCATACAAAGGATGCATCCATCTCTTGTGTACAATGCAGCACAATACTCAACCTTCACAGCAATAGTGGATAATACCATCAATTGCTATTGCTTTGCCAGCAAACTATTTTCATCAAAGGCCTTCTAGGTCACCGTGACGCTCCTTCCTTCCACCTCCCCGCTGCTCACCCATCTTAATAGAAGCAGCTGTGGAACACTTGTGCCACATGTGTAATAAATGTGCTTCACTGTATTCTGTGCATACCTGTACTCCAGGGCACAAGCTATATGTCACCGCTGTTAACACCAGCCTTTCTGTTCGTTTTTGCTGAGTTTCAAAAATGTCCCCTCTGCTTTAAAAAAAACAAAACATATATGAAGACAAAATGCAGGCCATTTAAAGGTGGAGTCTGTGTTTCTGGAGAAAGATTGATGATATTTAGCTATTTCGCATATTAGATGGTTATCATGTGCCAGATTTACCGCCCCTTTCCCCCCCGATCTCCCCTTACCCTCCCTTTCCCCCTTGTATGTTCGTCCTCGTGCACAGGACACACTGACATAGTGTTGAGGGTCATTCTGAGACGCTTTTCTTTGTTTCCCATTTGCACAGCTAGGGTTGTGTACAAGCAGCAGATTTTTTTTTGGACACATGAAACAGACAGCTAGCAGCCCGTGAGGAGATATTCACTGAATCTGACAAAAATAGAATTGGATTATTATTGCTAACTCTACCTGTAAAGCATGCCTGTCAAATTTGTTTGTACTTTTTCTGTATTATAATTTACTTGTGTTTGAATAAATGAATAAATATCTGATATATTTGGCAGAGTTTATAGCAATCTTCCTAAAACATTTGTGTGCATTGATAAAAATAAATAAAAAAGTGCTTGCTGTGCTGCAGAACTCTCAGGACACTGAGTCACAGGAAACCAGCCAGTGCTGATTTTCCACCGTATCCCAGCCAGCACTGCGTCCTGTACGGGGTTCACACAGAACAGGCCGGAAGGCATGCGTGCGCGCTTCACCACTGATCCAGCCAGTCACTCAGTCAGTCATCCAGCCAGCTTGCTCTCTGAGCTCCGTCCCATCAGTCCTGTCCTGGCATAGCCTGGCAGCAGCTGCTGTGCTCCAGAGGACAATAAGATGGATTTTTTTATACACCCAGCATGCGCAAGACTGAGTTAATGCTTACTGCAGCGCTCACTACTGTTTTATTATTCATATTCATTGCCAGTCCTAGTTGGACTTGCATACAAATGTAGTGTAAGCTTTTCTCTGAGCTGTGGTCTGTGGCAGCAGTTTTGTAACTTTGCTTTCCTCTTTGCTCGACTTAAACCACTTCTAGATGTTTTCAGAAAGCATTCGAAACCACTCACTGAAAACTGTTGAGGTTAAGCACTATTTCACTCTTTCTCGCCATACTGCTCATGAATTAGCCTTTCGGAGAACATGTAGCCAATACACTATGTACGTCTCACTTCTTTGCTCCGTAAACCCACAGATTTCCTACATTTATTTATGTGAAAGTCAAGGTTTTCTTTTATTTGCTGTGGAAAATGTGGCACGTTTAGGTCCCATTCATCCCCTTATTGCCTGCTGAAGTAACTACAAAGTTGGCTGTACGCACACAGAGAGATGAGTGCCATTGTTCTCTTTTGTGGTCTGCTCGGCACAGAGTCTTCACAGTAACCACTATATTCTGCTTGCTAGGCATGTATCCTTCTGTGTGAGTAAGCACCCAATTTCCTCACCACATGCTGTTATTGCTTCTCATCCAAAGGGAGATTGGGCTAAGTAACTAGCCGCAGACTTGATTTTGTGGTGTTTTATCACCTCTGATGAAATTAGAGGGGCCTCCACTGGGCTGAAGCAGAGGGAGAGAAACAGACTGAGGGAGCAGGAGAGAGGCTGAACCCTTTGCGACTGTGTGATAATGCATCAGTTACGTGTGCCTCAGCAGAGAGGTCCTGAGAATAGGCTTTAATGGTCCTCAGACAGTAGTGTGGATTTGAGAGGCAGGCAACATTATGCCTGGGGTCACAGCAGGTCTTGAACACAATGAGTAAAGGTTTCCTTCCTCCTCTAGAGGTTTACATAACCACTGTAATAACCAAAATGCGCTTTAATGATAAGGTAGTTTAACAGACGATGAGTGAAATGTTTTTACAGTTTATCTTTCAGTGCTCAGGCTATGGGGTTTTCAAGTGTTGCTACTGTGAACAGACATCACAAACACTTCGTTCTTCATTTTCTTTTTCACATGACGGCTTATCTGTGCTATTATTTCACTGAGGCATGTCTGGCTTTGGTCGGACTCTAATGTTCGGCCCTCTTTGACATTTAATCGAGTTTGGAGAGAAGACAGTGTGAGGACAAGGCACGATGTTTGTACTTTTGCACTCAGTCTGGAGGGAAGAGGAGCGGGTCAGTGGGGTTAGGCGGTTTAACTCCTCGCAAGTGCTTCCATTGCAGTAAGTCACAGCCATGTGTGTGAGATAAGGTAGCCAAGTGTCTGCATGCATGGAGCTACTGCTGACCTCGAGCAGAGCGGGACTGCGAGAGGACTAAGACCTGCACTGAAGCTCAGACATGAGGCTTCTATAGCGCAACAGCGGGAAACGTCTGTGAGGAGAAGTATTTGTTTTAACAGTCTTGCCGTGTTTGATGAAATTTCCGCGAAGGAGCATGGCTAGATGTAAACATTATTAACCCGGCAGAGCAGATCCCAAAGAACACCATCCTGGACGTGCACGCTGACAGACAGAGCAGCAACTTGTGTCAATGCATACATACTAACTGCAGCTGTAGCCACCTTCAGTCAATCCCATGACAGCTGACATGAGCAACTGGCTAATTCCTGCTTTGTCATTAGACTGACAAGGTTCATGAAGGGGCGATGGCTCAGCATAGTGTATAGTTTTTTTTTTCTTTCTTTCCATGCCAGTGCCGTGCACGCTGCCAACAAACTGTTCCGGAGCTCAGCGCAGTGAGGGAAGCAGAGGTTACACATATTCTACTGTCATGTTAATTGCATTGACAGATAATTGATTCCAGCATGGATAGAGCTACAGCTGGCCCAGCAAGTGTTCACAGTCACATGTCTCTCTTGCATCACAGTTCCCATATTCTCACAGTTCTCAGTTAGATCGCAGCCACACTCCATGGATAATGTATGTCACCATGCTCAAAAATAGGATTCCCTTTTAAAGAACTGGCCAGGGACAACAGAGGGAAATTAGCATATAAGGCTAACTCTGGCTCATTTGCAGTTATTTTTCTGTTATTCAGTGAGCGCCGTTAAATAACCTCTCTCCTACCTTACCTGGATGGTATATCCTCTCTAAACCATATAGCAATCCGCGGTGATCTTTTGCCGTGTTTCTAATGGAGGAGTTCAGTAGAAGAGTGTGTTTCCTGCTGAGTTTCTAGTGCCTGGTTGTTAGCCAACCCAGAGTAGCCTCATCCTTTCAGCCAGCGTGTGATTAAAGAGCTGAAGGCAATATCATACAGTCCTTAGATGAAACAGTAGCAGCAGAAATTGAAGGGATTACTTTGACTGACAGGATTCCCATCATTTTTTTCCCTCCCCCAGAAAACTCTTATATAACCATTCCGGATTTTTTGGCTGGCGTCTGCTGAGTGAAATAACAGGTCTCATTGTCTAATGACTGGATGTAGTATACATTTAGACCAAAAGAATAGTCCCATCTAGATTTTTGTTCACCTCCCTCTCGACATGTTCCTGCTCCCCTCAGTCCTCTCGGGCCCCCCCCCCGCCTCTTCTCACTCGAGTGTGCCAGCCAGGCTGTGCAAATTTGCTCCAGATAATAGTGGACGTACCATGCCAGCTTCTGGAGTTGTGGCTGCCGCTGTGGCTGTAACGGCTTGTTACCCAGCTGGAGTAATGACTGCATGGCTCCTTCTCCTTCCTACTTTCCTTCCTTCCTTCCTTCCTCTTCTCCTTTGAACACCCTGCCCTCCTTGTCCTTCTTTTTATCTCTCCCTCTCACACAAACTGGTGGCAGTTTTTCTTTTTTGTTTTGTCATTCTTACTCATTTTCACAGGCCATCATTCACCGTTTCCGTCCCCTTATCTAATTCCTGTCTTGTTGTATTTTATTGCTCGCCATCCCCCTTTTCCCATTCCCTCCCTATCCTTCCCCTTTCCCTTAATCCCTCCGGCAGTAGTCGCCTTGGCCACTGAGCCCTGCTTTAGCATTATGATCTCGATGAACAAAATGATGAAGCGCGGGGCCGGGGAGCGAACGAATACGTGAGGATACGCTGTATGCGGCTACTGAAACGGAAGCCATTTTTTAATGTGATCTTCATTAGTTTGCCCGCAATGTTTCACAGACACACACTCTGATGACACACTCCATGGAACGAGTACTTAATCTCACACATTTCAGCTCACTTGCAGAGCGGTTTGGTGGCGCTTAACTGCGGATTTGGCATGATTATTTGACAGAAGGTTCAGTCCATTGGTGCTTTATTCTGATCGGGCAGCTGCACACCAAAGGTCAGAGCTCGGGCTTTGTTTAGCAGACTGCAGCTACAGGCAGATAACACCTCTGCAGGGAGAGTCTGTTGATAAAGGAAGCAAATACATCAACACAAACCAGTGCACATAGGCGGACGCATGCTGTGATAATGCTAGTTCTTCCGTGCACCCACACAAACGCATGCACACACAGGTTGGCGCTGTGGCCTGCCCTTGTTTGGGTTGATGTCATCTGTATCTTCCTGGCTTGGCTGCCCTCACCATAGTTAGTCGTCTCTCATTATGTCCGACTCTACAGCGCATTAATGACTTACAGTTTATGTAATCTGATTGCAGCAAGGCCAGATGAACTGAGCCATTCATTCATTTCATTCCAGTCTACTCCACACAGGACGCGCAATTGCCTGCTCATTCACACCAATGCCCCTCTGACCGTCCTTTGCACCTGCTACCTGGTGCACCAGCCAAGTTCTTCACTTTGCCAAGTCCATTTGTCTGCTCCAGCAACTCTTAAATGTGCTATAGGAATTGGCCAGAAAGCAGTGCAACATTGAAACTTTAGTTCACAGTTACTAAGAGCGGCTTCTCTAAACAGCTGGGAAATGTATCAGTTCATTTATGCCACAACATTATGACCACTGATAGGTGAAGTGAATAACATTGATCATATTGGTACTATGTGGTGTTCTGCTGGAAAACCTTGGATTTTAACATCCCTGTTGATGAGAGACACCCAAATAAACATTGTCCCAGAACAAGCACACTCCCTCATGCAAATGGAAATCCCAAATGTCACCGGCCTAGCCCCGCAGGAAAATGCACCCCACCACATGGCAAAAACATCAAACAATCAGGAACATCTTGAGGAACGTGACAATGGCCCAAGATGTTCCTGATTGTTTGATGTTTATGCCATGTGGT
>OMNN01024419.1:0-16382 GCA_900302755.1 Chromis chromis
CAGACTTTATATCATTTTATCAACATCCTGTAGCACTGGCCCTATTTTGCAACTAATGCTTCCTCCGAGACAATAAAATAAACTCTGAATGTTTCATGCCATACATGAGACGTGAAAACAAGACAAATCCATCTGGTGCAATTCTTTACAACTGTGGGGGAAAAAAGCTACCAACAGACCCTGCAACAAGTCAACTATTTTTTATTTCTAAAATTTGAGAGCGCAGTGTAAAAACCTCTGCTTTAGACAAGTAAAACACTCCCTGACTTTTATCTTGCTGTCACAAGGGGCAAATACTTGTTTTTTAAAGCAACACACAGTTTGGAGGAGGGAAAGAAAAAGTTAAGTCGCTGGAAACTAGCAAGATGTGTTGTTCTTGCTCGAAGGGGAGGACAGCACTCAAAAATTTGTGCAGCTTTAGAAAAAATGAAAAAGAAAGAGTAGGCAAGGAAGAAAGAGGAACTCTGGAGAAGAATTTCTGTATGAACATAGTATAGAAAAACAGATTTACATTGAAATTTGAAGCTATGTTTGAACAGCAACATCTGAGAACCCATTAAAGATAAAAGCCGGAAATGTTCATTGTCATTTCTGCTCATGTCAGTGATTTAGAATCTGTAATATTGCTTGAAGCTGAGAAAAGCACTAAAACATCTGTGCAGCTTTTTAAAAAAGAGTGGGCAAGAAAGACGGAAAAAAAATGGATGGAACGTAGGTAATGTAAAAAGAAAAATACAAAAGAGTACAAGGACATTAGATTGAAAAGATAGGTGTGAAAAGGAGACAATAGCAGTGGACGGGAAAAGAGAGAAATCAAGGATAGAAAAAAGAGGAGAATGAAAAGGAGCAAAGTCACAGAGGAAGATAGCAGCAAGTAGCTTAGAGGAAAATCACATCTGACAAGTGCTGTAAAAAAAAGACAGGGAGTAGAAAGAGGAAGAGAAGGTGAGACAGAGAAGAGCAGAAATGAAAATAAAAGGAAAGGAGAATATTAGCGAAGGAGCAGAGAAGCGATGGCAGAGAGGAGATGTGCTTGGTGGAGTGGAATCTGGGCTGATATGATATGATGGTCCGGTCTCTTCATCACACACACTCTGCAGCCACAACACGGTCCGCTGCACACCAGTGTGATGAATGTGATCTAATGTGGTGCTGATATCGCGTCATGCCCATGTGAAGCGCAGAGATTGACGGAAAGCCCTTCTGTGTGTGTGTGTGAAGCAGAGGCCGCAATCTATTTGAATCAAACTGATGGATTAAAGCAGTTAAATAGAGTCTGCGTGAGAGAGTAGAAGCCAATGTATGTATGCATATATGCAACAGGAGGCCTGCAGAGCACCACGTGTGTCCAGAGATGGAACAGGACTGCAAATCCACAAAGCAGTGACACTGAACTAAATCAAGCATTTTGAATGTGGCCACAGGGATGAATATAGTAGGAGGCTTTAAAAAGCAATTAGAAGAAAACGCATGAATACATTTGTCGCTCAAATACTCAATGTCACCTGATGGAGCTACTAATTGCACACTAATGGCATCTCTGGACAGCATAGGCATTAAGGAGGGGGGGGTCCAGTGATTATAAGTCTTACTACAGCTCGTCACTGATGTTTATGCCGTGTGTACTGCCGACTGCTTTGTGTTTAGAAAGCTCTGGGCTTCTCTATAATTATATTTCCACTCAGACCTCAATCCTAGAGAGAAATAAATACATTTTTGTCGACTTTCAAGCAAATTTTAGTCCACGTCTGACAACCTGCCATATTTAAATGCCCCTGTGACACCATTTAGAACTTAAAATTCCACACTTTTATACATATACACTTCCTGGTGTACAGTTTCCAATATTCTCTGTAACTCTCTGCTTTTGGGTTAAGACAAACAAAGCTAACTCATGCAGCCACCCACATACAATGTGTGCTTAAATATTATCATGTGCCAAGGCAAACTAAATGTTGGCATTAAAAATTAAGAGATCTGAGAGTCTCTTCTTCCCTCAGGAAGATTGTAAATGTCATAAGTTTTTTCTTGCATTATAAATGAAACTGCATTAAACTCTCTTTAATTTAATGGTGCTGTCTGAATGGCTGGTCTTCTTCAGTAGTGAATTATTACCATCCAGACGAACATGACGGTCTTACCTCTGTTGGCCACCATGACTTTCTTGATTGGTCGATACTCGTTCTGCGGGGCAGAGTGGACGAATCGGGAGAGGACACATGCCCTCCTGACAGCCAGCAGACCAAGGCCCCCCTGGACCACAGCGTAGCGCAACATCCTGACAGGACAAGAAAGAAGATGTTTACCAGGGCTGAACAACTAATTGAAATATTATTAAAACAAGACATGGCCATGCACAGGGGCAGCATTTTTATGATAAAAGTAAAATCACAACATATTATAAATAAAGCAGTGTGGAACTACAGAGATGTCCCGGCCCACAAATCATATCCTACAGATGTTAGGAAACATGCTGCAAATATCCCATCTCATTTTTCTGTTTGTCTCAGTGGAGAAGAAATGCAAAAATGACCATTCCATTAAAATCATGACAATGAATATGATACGTAATATGATTTATTTGCATATCGTTCAGCCCAAATATTTAACACACAAATGTCTCTATAAGATTACTCTTTACTTAAATAATCACAGTTTTAGAACTATTTCTCCTTGTCAATAGTTGTGAAATTTTAATACTTCTTAATTGGCCGACTACCCACTTTTACCATGTTTCTTTGCCCATTGAAATTTGAGGCTATGTTTGAGCAACAACATCAAGAATAATTAAAGATAAAAGCCTAAAATAATCGCTGTCATTTGTCATCGTGCCTTTGAAAAGACGAGGAAGACAAAGATGGGACTTTTCATGGCAGCTTCATTTTTTTTGTATTTCAACTCACCTGTGATCAAAGATTATATGATGATGAGAAATAACTGTGAGTTTCAGGATTTTATCTTTAATGGTTGCTGAGATATTGTCATCCAAACACAGCCTCAAATTTCAATGTGTGAAAAAATTAGCTAAAAGTGGGTCGATGGGAAACTTTAAAAAATATATACATTAGTATCTCCTCATGTACTTGATGTATCAAGCTAAAAAAATAAATTAAAATACCTCTATACATTTCCATAGTTTATGATAAAAAAAAAGGTTCCAGCAAACAGAGATGGTCAAGCAGAAGGCCCTTGGTGATTCGAGAATGAATGGAAAACACATAAATCTGGAAATAGGTGATGTTTTTATGGACTCACAGATCAGATTATATGTCCCAAGTGATGAGAATAAGAACTTATACACATTAGTTCTTCTCAAAAACACAGGAAATCAGTCACTTCACCTGAATCAATAAATCTAAGTGAAACATGTCCAAAACCTACAGCTTATCCTGTGCAGTGATCGTTTGCTACATTCTGAGGTGAGTAAAGATGCTTTTAAGCACAACAAGAGGATGAGAATGCTTTGAAAAACCAAGAGGTGTGAGTCTGTTTAGAGAGATTAAATCTCCTGAAGCGCCAGGCTCTCTGAAGCTGCTGCCGAGGCTTGTGTTTACCCTTTATCTGATATTTACTCTGAAAATTTTAATTTGGCCTTGTGCTGATATTTAGAGGGAAACCTGGAATTCTGTAGTATTCAGGAAGAAAAAAAGCTCTACTACGTACGAATGGTTGGAGGCATGTGTGAGTTTTGCTACTATGAAAGCGTGAAAAGAGTGTAACCACCTGATAAACAACCTGCTGACGGGCTGAGAACATAACAGAGAAAAGTTATTCCCGTCTTGAAGCTTTTATAGTTGCCGCCCTTTTGAAATATTACAATTTCAAGCTACACATCAGTCGTATTTGGTGAGATATAGAGACAAATAACCGGTTTTCATAAGCACAAATGATGACTGCTGATCACTGGACAGGAAAGTTGATCAAATATCACAATAAGATTATACAGACAAAACCATTTCATGATGTTTCCTGTGTCTCCTCGTAGTTTCAATCGTAGCATCTGGACTTGGTAGAGGGAAGGACCTAACAACTCTCATTGGCACCCTTCACACCTGGCCATAAGGGTCCATAACGAAACCCATTGTGAGAGGGAATGACCTAACGACTCGCATAATGAGTGAGGGGCAACACTCACCCAGCAGACTGGAGTTTCAATAATGTTAATGGCTCCTGAAGAGTATAAAATCTGGAACTCTCAACCAGTCAGTTTAGAACTGATGAAGCCTCTTGGATGAGAGGTGAAACGTCTTCGACAAACTCAACCAAGTCCAGATGCTACTATTGAAACTACAAGGCGTGATCATTGCAGTTCTATAATACTAAAGGGTAATTTTATCTCAAAATATTGGATTTTTAGAACAATTTCAGCTCAGCCGTCTCTGATTTGTCTGAATTTTTAAAGCATAAAAATATGGATATTTTCAAAAGATACTTGTGGATTTGTATCTTGATATATCGAGATGTTACATGTACAGAATACTTTTAAATATAAAATACTTGATCACGAATATGAAAAACGCACGTATGACAAGCTGTGCCGCAAAAATAAAAGATCCAAATCCAAACAGAATAGAGTCGTGGAGTTTTAAAATGACTGACGAGAAATAACAGTGAAAAATTCAGGCTTTTGTTGTTATGAGTTACAGAGATATTGTCATTTAAACACAGCCTCAAATTTCAATGTGCAAGAAAATGTGCTGAATGTGGGTCGACTGGCTTTTTTTATTATTATTTTTATCTCAGAAACTACTTGATACACCTAAAATTTCATAAATACCACCATTTTTAATACGTTTCAAGCAAACCAAAGACGGCCAAGGAGAAGACACCGGTTGACTTGAGGTGGAATGACCATACAGCACTGTTTCCGATGCTTATTCTGTATGTATGGGTAATATCCTTTGGAAACTAGACTACATCTAACATTATTTACAGATGCATTTTGTGCTTAAAATGAAGATATTATCTCTTTTACAATTATCCTGTGAGTTACTATCTATAAAATATAACGCTTATGAATGAAATCAAGTCATTCTTAAGCATTATTAACATTTAAGTCACACTGTAGGGGCTGCAATTACTTTACGACAAGTGAATATCTGCATTGTATAAGCTGAATTGGTCCTTTGAAGCCATTTCATCTGACACAGAGCTGGTAAAATAATGCAGAAACATGAGGATAACTGCAAAAGAGATAATGTCTTTTGAACTCTTATACCCAAATAAAATCATTTTAGTGGACCAATTAAAACAGTATGAATAAATCAGGCCAAAAGGAGAACTTATGGCTGAGTAAAAAGTCACAGCCAAGTAAAAATTGACAGCCAAGCCTGTGTCACAGCCAAGCCTGCGTTAGATTTTTCATGACAGGAAGTTGGGAGCCAATCAGCTGCTGCTCTACTTACCAGGAGCCAATCAGCTGCAAGTGAGTCTAATTAACGACAATTACACTGAACAAAAATATAAACGCTACACTTTTGTTTTTGCTCGTATTTTTCATTCTAGAGTGGCCTTTTATTGTGGCCAGCCTGAGGCACACCTGTCCAATAATCATGCTGTCTAATCAGCATCTTGATAGGCCACACCTGTGATGTGGATGGATTATCTGGGCAAAGGAGAAGTGCCCACTAACACAGATTTAGACAAATTTGTGAACAATATTAGAGAGAAATAGGCATTTTGTGTACATAAAAAAAGTCTTAGATCTCTGAGTTCAGCTCATGAAAAATGGGAGCAAAACCAAAAGCGTTGCGTTTATATTTTTGTTCAGTGTAGTTCCCGGTGTGTTCGTAGTGTGTTTCCCAAATTACAGCAATAATACGGAGGTTCTAATTAAACAACAAGTTACACAAACAAGCAAACAAATTGCTCTCATTAGTCCCATTGAAGAAAAACATCACTTTCCGATAATTATTTATAAAATACGAGCTACATTTTTTTATGAGTTACATTAAATACTGAATACACTAAAATTGTCTCAAATTCGGTGTTAGTGAAGCAGTTTTCGTGCTTTCTTGAGCGCTATCACTCGGTTTAAAGTAAAGAAACCCGTCTAAAAACCACTAAATTCACAAATTATTAAAATGAAACAAGTGTACAAACACATACATGTCTATTTATACTTTTACAAGTGTAATAAAGGTGCAAATAGTTGAATAACTACCTGGGCTGGACGGCAGGTAGCCTACATGTCTGACTCACTAATTAGCAGCTTCACTGATGCAGCTGCTGCAGCTTCTTCTTCAGGTGGAACTACAAACCTGCAGCTCACTGACGGTGCTTTGCTGCCTCGCTGTGGTCAAACAGCGGTACTGCACCCAATGGAGACTACAATTAAACTGTGGGAGGATTTGAGAATCCCACAATTTTAAATTAATTAAATACTCGTTAACATTGATATCTAATGACATATTCTGTGTATTATACACTCGAGCGGTATTTAAAAAAGAAACTGCAGAGGTCAGATAGTCCACTAACATTGAAACTTAGTAGTTGTTTCTGCTCACAAACTCAACTTCAAACTCAATCCTGCTGTCTACAAATCAGACATGTTGCCAAAAGTCAAACCAAAGCAACATTTTCTCACCTCTGGACTACTGCAGCTCACTACATTACAGCAATTCCCCTTTTAAAGTTGACTCAAAACTGGCTCCTCATCCACAACAGAATTCAATTTAGGATTCTCTTGATTACCTTTAAAGCTTCCCTATACAGTCAGTGCCTCAGTTTAAAAAGCTTTTAAGTATAGACAGGAATTTGTATAATGTTTTTTGTCTTTTCAAGTGTTTTATCATTGTCCTTTTCAAAATGTTACTAACTTTGCTAATGTTTTATTGTCTTCTTTTCCTGTTTTATTTTGAAAGGCGCTATAGAAATAGTTTATTAGGAGTAGTAGTAGTAGTTGTTGTATAGATCCCAAAGTCAAATCACAGTGATCTTCTTCAGACATTCTGCTTTTCACATTACATTACACTAACCAAGACAGGGGAAAAAGTTTGTTCCTAATGATGTATTATGTCCTACATAGGTCTAAAGTCAACTAACAGCAATGGATTATCTATTTACAACTTTTAAGTGGCAAATGATGGGAGAATCTTCAAACTATCCCATCATGCATTGGGTGGAATGTGTTAGCATCTTTCACAGACATTTAGAACTACTTACAGAACAAATGAATTGCCTTACTTCAATTACGTAAACCCAGGAAGGCTTTATGTAAGGGTTTATTAATCACTGACCAGCTATAACATGTCTGCTGAGACATATACGACATCACACTTGGTGGAAAGAATGTGGACAGACCGCCGAGACACCAGATCACCAAGATTAGATGGCATCTGGTAGCAGGTAAATAAGGCAAAGATCATTTTTCAGTAAGAACGTTTAATTCTGGACCGACAGTGTTATAAATGGCTCCAAATGAATGAATTAAAAAACGAGCCAAGAATCAATAAATGAGTGTTTTTGACTGAATGATGAATGAAGACAGCCCACAGTGGAAACTCAGGCTGAAACTAAATACTGTATCTACACAAAGGCGACGCTGTGAAACCGATACAGTTTCCCAGGACCTCAGTGCAACAGGAACACTAGCAGAGCACACAGAGCGCTCAGTCCTCCACCAAGGTCAGCGCCTCACCTCGCAGTTTTATAGAAAGTGACCTCGATCCACACCAAAAAATTCAATGGATTGTTCCTTCGACTGTGCTCGGCCTCTCTGCCAAGTTTCATTGAATTCGGCTGGGTAGATTTTGTGTAACAGCAATGAAAACATGTATCTGTCTTGGCAGAGGAATAATAGAATGTAAATACAATATACTGTATATGAATAATGAAATAAAGTCTAAAGCTGCAGAGTTTCAATAAATTCTCTTCGAACTCCAACCATGAGCTCTGCTGAGTGACTGTCTGTGGCTCTAAAAAAGCTCTGAAAACACAACAGAAGGCTATAAAAAGATATAAAAGCACTTCCAGGTTGAACTTTCTGCTGTCGCGTCTTTAGAAAATAGCAGGTGAAGTGAACTGCTGCAGTCATAATAAGATGTTGGAGACCACGTTCGGATAAAGCTGCACGTCTGCTGGGCTAAAAGGCAAAGCAAAACCCCAACATGACTTCAAAGGAGCTGCAGGAGGATTTAGCTAAAGCTGGAGTCATGGTGCAGTTTGACCGAGTCATCAGATGGAAAAGCTGTCTGCAATTTCTTGAAAAAAGTCAACACTGCAAGTAAAGAAAGCAACAAGTGCCATGGACAGGCGAAGCTACAACAGAAAAATGGATTCCTTCAGCAAATTCTGCATGCAAATGTCCCGCAGTCAGAAAAAAAAAGTGAATTTGTTCCTCAAAGATCCTCAAAATCTGCCACGAATTACTTCAATAAACACCAGCTGAAGATCTTGAACTTGCCCTGCAGGCCCCCTGACCTGCACATCGCTGATAATCTGAGGGTAGATCTGAATCATGCTGTGTGTGCAAGGCTGCCTATAAATATCTTGAAGTGATCTGCAAGGATCATGAATCATAGATAGATAGAGTGACTCTCAGCAGGCTTCACAAAGAGTTTGCATGCTGTGATATCTGTCAAAGAGGGGTTACTAAGTACCGAGTGAACTTTTAAATATGCCACACTCACTGTGCAATCTTTTAAGTTAATTAAAGAAGCGCTGCATTAACATTAACATCTGAAGAAAGGCTATTTTTATGTGTCTTTGCTGAAATCAACTAATTTTAGTATATTTAGTATATACTATGTTAGCAACGATAGATAGAACGATAGATAGATAGAACGATAGATAGATAGAACGATAGATAGATAGAACGATAGATAGATAGAACGATAGAACGATAGAACGATAGATCGATAGAACGATAGATAGAACGATAGATAGAACGATAGAACGATAGATAGAACGATAGATAGAACGATAGATAGAACGATAGATAGAACGATAGATAGAACGATAGATAGATAGATAGATAGATAGATAGATAGATAGATAGATAGAGGATAACAGTGGAAAAGGAAGAGAAGGAAAACAGGTTAAACAGGAAGAAGATGAGTTAAAAAAATAGCTTTAAAAACAGAAAATGTGCAGAAAAAGAAAGAAAATGAAGAAAAAGTGTGCAAACAGGATGTGAAAAAGAAAAAAAATTTCCTTCTGAATAGGTGGCAGTTTTGAATCCCACAGCTGAACAGCAGCACTGCTACACTCCATTTGATTATGCAACCACAATAACACTTAACTGGGGCAGGATATTATTGCTTCATATAAGGGCTAAAAATACACTAGCGGGTGAAAACCAGCCAAAATCCATTAAAAACATGACACCAGCCAGACTCCAAAAAAGTTTGTTCATAAAATGTAGTTTGTTTTTGCAAAGAGCTGGTAGAAGCTGCTCCAGAGTTCAGCAGCAACATGAGGTTTGTTGACTTATCCTCCTACCCATTAATGACTTATTTCAAGCACTAACTTTGACAGTTTGTGCATGATGGATCAGAAAATAATAAAGTGCACTTAGTGTGTGATGCATAAGCTTCAGATACTTCATGGTTAACAGCATAAGGTGGAAAAGACAAAAGGTTAAATGGTTTTAGCCTCCTCCACTCAAAAATGTGTTTTGGTCAGTGTACTGTCTGTTGGATGTTTTACTGTACAGACTGATGTATGATCAGTTTTACCTTTAAAACTGTTTCCATATTCATCTGCCCAAAGTGGAAGGTTTCTTTGAGCTTCTTTAAGGGTTGAATTGACATCCCTTGTAGCATGTAAGTCACTCAACAGGTGACTTATACCAATGTGATGCAGAAATTAGAAGCCAGCGATCATCGTCATCCTCCACAAGGAACCACAGAAGGTCAGTGCTGAAAAGGCTTGCTGCTGGACGAGTACTGTATCGAAGCATATTAACGGAACCTTTACTGGAAAGGAAGAGTGTGGTAAGAAAAGGTGCACTAGCAACAGGGATGACTTGTGCCTTAAGAGGAAGAACTTCAACAACTCAACAACTTGGGAGAGCTTCACAAGGACTGACGCTGGAGTCCACGGTGTCTGAAGTCCAGTGTGAAGTTTCCACAGTCAGTGATGATTTGGGTGTCATGTCAACTCCTGGTGTTCACTGTGTTTTTATCAAGTCCAAAGTCAATGCAGCATCTGCCAGGAGACTTTAGATCACTTCAGGCTTCCATCTGCTGACAAGCTTTATGGCGATACCAGTTACCTTTTCCAGCAGGACTTAACACCTGCCCACACAGCCAAAACTACTACCGACTGGTTCACTGACCATGACATTACTGTGCTTGATTGGCCAGCCAACTCACTTGACCTGAACCCCATAGAATCCCATGTGTGGTGTTGTCAAGAGGAAGATGAAACACCCGATCCAAAAATAGAGCCGAGGGCTGCTATCAAAGCAACCTGAGCTTCAATAACACCTCGGCAGTGCCACAGGCTGATCACCCCCATACTACACCACATTGATCCTGGAGCCCCAACCAGGTATTGAGTGTATAAATGAAACATACTTGTCTGAAGGTGGACATTTCTGTATTGCAAATCCTTTGTTGAACTGATCTTAGGAAATATTGTAATAACTTGAGATAGGCTACTGGATTTCTGATTTTCATTAACCCTTTAAGACCTGAGCCGCTGCTTCACAAGCTTCCTGTGGGGGTACGAATGAAATTACCGTAATGACACTATATTGGCTGTAAAGTACAACGTTGTTGCGCTTTACAGCCAATATAGTGTCATCACGGTAATTTCATTTGTACCACCCCAGGAATCCGTTTGATTTTTTTCCGATAGTGCAAACCGTGACATAATTACGAATGAAATTACCGTAATGACACTATGAAATTACTGTAATGACACTATTTTGGCTGTAAAGAACAATGTCGTTGCACTTTACAGCCAATGTAGTGTCATTACGGTAATTTCATTCGTACCCTGCCAGGAATCCTTTCGATTTTTTCCGATAGTGCAAACCGTGACATAATTATGAATGAAATTACCGTAATGACACTATATTGGCTGTCTATTTGGCGCAAACCATGATATAATTACGGTATTCCAAAGTGTGCTTGCTCAAACGTGTCACTGATGACGCACTAGGACTTAAAGGGTTAACTTTAAGCCATAATCATCAAAATAAAACAAATCTATCCATCCATCCATCCATCTTGAAATATTTCACTTTACAACATGTATGAATATAGACTTAGGACATTATGCATCAGTGAGTCATTTGTGCATGTGTACATATGAGTGTGCACCACTGTGTGAGTTTGAACACAAATGCTAGTAGTAAACTTTCCTGCATGAGTGAATGTGTGCGTCTGTATGTGTGGGTGATGGTTTTTCTCTCACCGAGCCACCTGGTTGATGACCGGTGCAAAGTTGGTCGGGCCGTACAACTGAACAGTCCGCAGGCTCTGGAAGTAAGACTCCAGTACTCCTTCAATCCCCACACAGTTTGGGTTTTCTGTGTTGGAGTTCTGCAAGAGAGGAAATTCAATTTGTGAGAAAACATTCCTATGAAAGCCCAGTATTAAATGATGTTCTGACCCACTCCAAAGCCCTGCAGTGGGCATCAGGCAGAGCCATCATAAGTCCACTGAGCCCCCTTGACAGGTGACACCATTCTGTGACCTAACTTGCTTTTAAAGTAAAGGATATCCAAAAATTTGTTTCTAAATGCCATATACATGCCAGAAAGCAACTGCTGAAGACACGAAGTATGTAGGACTAAACTGGAGTTAAACCATTAAACTGTTTTCATCATTTCTGTGTTGAGGATTTTTTGGGGCGGACAAGAAATCACTGGAGTCGTGGGCCCCCCTTCCAACACTATATATAAGCTACCACACCCACTATGCAAATTCATCTTCCCTGGATACCAGAATTTGAAGAACAGCTCAGTCTCCTAATTCAAATTTCTTTAGAATGAGGAGAGGAAGAAGAGGTGAACTGATTTTGTATAGAGTAACTTGAATCACATTGTTGTACCTGAGTAATACCACCAACACCTGCCTCTGCAATGACCTTGAATTTTACACTGGGTGGTTTCACAGATGCTCATCAGTGGAATTCATGGATAATTTTCTCTTGCTCGATCTTCTGCAGTCAATGCCACCGATGAGTGTAAGTTGCCTTGTATGCTTAGTTTATTATAGCAGCAAACTTAGTTCACAACTGTGATTACAGTATTCACTATCTACAGCATGCTTTTGTGATTTTACATCTAACCTGGATGGTTTGAGTAAAACAAACTCATGTGTGTTAGTATGGTTCATTTGGGCTGCTTTAGGGGTCTTGTCCCCAATTTGGCTGGTTGGTTTGAAACTCGTCCGGTGAAAAATCAAGTTTTTTCCTTGTTAGCATGTCCATGGATGAAGAAAGAAGGGTGGCTTCATAGATATACACATTCTAAAAGAGGCAATGCTGTAGACTTACATTTGAGCCATTTTAAGGCAGGAAGGAATTATTTTCATGGATAAACTTCTACATAATGTAACTCTGATACATAGAGATGAGTTTTAGGCATTTAAAGCTACTTAATTTAGTTTTTAGTTGGCATGAGTGGGCATTAAATCATTGACCAGAGTGGGATTTAAATAAGTAATAATATGTTTTAATAAGTGTTCTGTGGTGTGATAAACTCAACATTTTTCAATTTTTTTTCAACATGTTTAACTGCTTTATATAATCAATCAAAATCCTTTATTTAACCAGGTAAAAGGGGGGGGTTCCTTGTCCCATTATCAACATTTCCTGAAAATTTCATCAAAATCCGTTCAAGTTATCTTGCTAACAAACGCCGGCAAAAACACAACATATAATAATAATCTAACATTTATTGATCCCCTTGGGGAAATTCCTTCTCTGCATTGACCCATCCTATTCAAAGTTATAACCTTAACTATACATACTAGGAGCAGCAGGCTGCTGCAGTGCACCGCCCAGGGAGCAGTCAGGGGTTAAGGGCCTTGCTCAAGGGTCCACAGTGGTGTTGACTGGGACAAGTGGTCACTCTCCCTTTCCCCCCTCAACCTCTTGCCAGTCCGGGGTCTCAAGTTACAAGTTAACTTCACAAACCACTAGGCCACCACTGCTTGCTCCACATGTTGTGCTCGTAATCATTATTTAGCATATCATTTCGCATTATTTAGCAATTCCTGCTCCTTAAAAGTGCAAGCGACAAACATGCTCCATAGAAGCACGATTTCACACATTGTGTTCTCCAGTGTGTCACCTGAAAACTACCTCAATGTAAGAGCAAGGTACAGTCTGAGTTGAAACAAGGGTGAAATATCAAGAGAAAGCTGACCACTATTGTTTGAGTTTACTTCTGCTTAAAACAACCACGGTGACCACTTCCATGAAGGTGAACTTTGTCAACCTCTGACTCAGACAGACATTCTCCGTCCTTCCTGCGTTATGCTTTAAAAGGTTGCCCATGTGCTCTTTCTTCATTCCAGTAAGCAGAACAGTTAGCATTCCTCCATAGAAGGCTTGCTGAAAGAGCAACTTGCAGGTTGGTAAACCCCAGTGAATTAATGTTTGTTGTTGTTTGTATCTCCATCAACCAATCACAACAGGTGGTGCTAAGAACAGGATGCAGCAACAGTGCCCCAGAAATATTGTTTTAGCGGAACCTTTGCAAGCAGGGAGGTGGGCACTTATTAAAATATGCTAATTTATCAAAACTAAAAATGAAATATACATAACATAAAAATAAACAGTCTGACCTGCCTCGCTGTGAAAGGGAAATATTCAAAACAGTCCCTCGCAGATAGCGAATGTAAGGAGAACATTGTGTGAAATCAGCAGCACAGTGAGTCAGACCACTTAGTGTTTCTTCTCCACTTTGATGTTCAGATATATTTTTTCACACCTGTATGTCCAAACAGGAAATTCTCACAAGTTACATGAATTACACCTGATTTTTAACACGTGACTGTATGTGACAGAAGTTGCACTTGTCTGAGTCACACTGTTTTCCTGCTTTGTTCCGCCCAAACCTGCCAGTCGTTAGAAATGAATCATTAAGACAAGGATGTGTCAAACCTGTGAGAAGCCCTTTCATCTCCTACTTTGGTGAAAAGAAAGACACGGGAAACATTTCTTAGGTTAAAGTAGGAGAATAATTGACATCATACCATTTCTATTTCTGACAAATCCTCAAGAATACATGTGCCTTCAGTTTCCTCTCTGCTCTTTGAAATACTGCATCAATCCCTGTTGTAAATGCTCAGTTCGTCATTGTGCATCACACATTCATCTATTCGCAACCTTCTTTCAACACTGTCAAGGTGAATTATCTGCTCTTGATCGCTGAATCTGTCATTCTGAGGAATAAAGGAAGCCTCTCGATCAGAATCATATTAATACTGTCCTTCTTTTATGTACGGCCTCTCAGATACATCCAAACTTTATTTCATTTAAAGTGAACAGAAAGTGCACCCGGTACTTCTTACAAGGTTATTTAAGTAAATGCCATTATATCGCACTTCATGGAGAATAAAGCACCAGGTTGCTCTTAAGTTTGGAGGTCTCAGAAACTTCAAAGGTGTGTTCAGATAGAGTGTCCTTCACACAAATGCTACTGGTGCATTGCTTGAATTTATTCAACCCAAACAGTCCAATCCAACAGCTGTACAACTATTAGTAGTGAGTTAGAAAGTAAAAGACACACTGACCATAGAAACGTGATTTCTATATGAACCACAGAAAGGAATCAATAAAAACTGTTTGTTTACTCACCAAAGAACTATACGCTGTCAGTATTAGAATGTAAATATAGAGATTATGGATTTGGGACACATTAGAACACCAAGAACCACTTACATGAATGTATTTGTTCTTTAGGGGAACTTAGTAGTTTAAGAAAGTTTGGCTTAGAGGTTTATTTATTAGTTATTTATCAGTGATCCAACCTTTTGCACAAGTCATGTTGTCTCTTCTGCCTTTCATCACAGTTGTTCAGTCCAACTGAGATTACATTTATTATCACTTTTCAAAGCCACAAAAAAAACATTACTGTGTTTTTGAACTGGAGTTATTAGTTTTTATAGTCTAATGGTTTATAAAAAAGAAGCAAAAAGTCTGTTTGATTTGACAACAGCTAGCAGGTTGCTACCAATGTTACACTGTAGTAAATGAGAGGCAAAGTAGAGAAACTTGTGGCGATATATCATGTGTGGACGGTGCATATGGTATTACATAGTAAGGAGCAAAGCAGCATGAAGGGGATATCTTCCGCAATGCTGACATACTGTTTAGTTTTTTTGCTATCAATCCTTCAAAAGTGGGATTAAGATCGCTTTTCTCAGGTGAATGTTTCTTTGGTGGCCCATCTAACAAGCTATGGTGCAGAACACAATGTTTGTGAGTTAGATAAGAAGACTGTTACTGGTGTTGATAAACCATTAACATTACCGCTTTATGCAACATTTTCTTTGGCTGCTCGGATTCCTGGTCGTTTTTAATCAAATGAGCACAAAACTAAGGGACACCATCATGAAATCATAAAACTATGACTTACAGCTTTGGAGATAATTATTAGATTATTGTGATCAGCGTTTTCTGCCTCTTGCTTTGGTGAACTTTCTTGGTGGAGCCATACTGTATTTTCTACTTAAGGTTGTAACGTCAGCTGTTTTGTTAACAATGGTTCTATCTCTGCTCTTCGTTAAGCACCAAAATGTCCATCTTCTCGCAGTTCTCTTCTTTTACTCATTGTTGAGTGTTAATGTATATGTATAGATTTGTGCATATTAGAATTAATGAGTAATTTATTACAGTTTTATTATGCATGCTATCATATATGGGTTAATTTCCACTGTGTAGGCAGTTCACACTCAAAACGTAAACATAATTAGTGGTATAGAGACACAGTAAAGGTCCTTGGTGGCTCTGTTACGGTACAGGTTGGATTTATTTTTTGCATTATTTAGATTCTGAGCTGAACAGAGTTGGTTTATCCAACACAAATGCAGTTTGCCTCCTTCCACAGAGCAGGAAACTCATTGAAACCAATTACACTGTACGTTAGCACATTTCAACCACATCCAGAAAACATCAAATGATGGTAAAACTATATTAAAACACCAAATGCGGACATTTCTTGAGCATGGTTAATCATCTCATCCTTTTCAAAGGCGAGTTCATGCAAACACTCTGATGCTTTCTGCTATCATTCTCGACTTTTAATTATTTCCTCTGAGACTGGAGTTTTTGTGTAATAATATAGGTTTCTTTAAAGCATCAAAAACAGATTCAGAAGATTAGAGTTGGTTAATTAAACACAGAAGAGCGACGCAGAGCTTATGAGTGTCAAATACCACTCATGAAAGACAAATATTTGATCTAGTGTCCTTGTGAAG
>OMNN01024420.1:0-17951 GCA_900302755.1 Chromis chromis
TGTCACTGAGGCCACAAATACTCAGGAAAACTCCAATCTATATCATGCATGAGCTTACTTTGACAGAACTGGTGATCTATCTATCTATCTATCTATCTATCTATCTATCTATCTATCTATCTATCTATCTATCTATCTATCTATCTATCTATCTATCTAGATGCTAACAGAGGTGTTATTCCACTCCAGCTAGCAGCTACCTTTGATGGCCCTGCATGATTTATAGCAACATTAAAAGGCTGTTGCCAGCGTTTGCATTTTTATTTTATGTTTCTTCCTCCTTGCATGAAGAGACACTGTGACTTATTAGTGCGACAGATTTTGCCGAGGACAGTGTTTCGGTGTGCGTGGAGGGGCAGGTGGTTGGGTAGGGGGCAGATCAGTGAGACTGCAGTCTGTGCTGCATTTCAATGATTAGATTTCAAATATCACATCACAGCTTTCCTGGAAAGTTTTCTTGCTTTAGAAAAACAAGAAGCAGGAGAAGTGAAATGGCTCTGTTGATTTAAAAAACTGCTTTGGTGAGCAAAAAATGGTGCTGTTTTAATTTACTCAAAAGTTCTTCTGATGCTACTGGACACACTGAACGGAATAAAGAGGAAATTAAATTAAATAAACTCACCGGGATGCGTTTAAATGATAGCTGAGGGTTTTTATTATGAATGTTGTTTTGAAAACACCCTCTGCAATGCACCAGCGGTTTGATTGACTTTGGCAATTCTATTAGAGTTTGGTATAAACACATAATAAATTGAATCACACTCTTCATTCTTCATTCTTCATTATCTCTGTTTTTATGTTTGTGTCTAAATGAATAGTACTTTTCATTGTTCAAACTCCAGCTTCAGACAGAAATGGAATCTGACACCACCTTGCATCAGGCCTCTGGGCTAGTGAGAGACAATATGTTGTTCTAATATGCTAATTTTGAATTACGCATTCAGTGAAAATGAGCATGTGAGATGATCACACCATTAAAAGTTAGCATTAGCAATAGAGTATGCTAATCAGGCCAGATGGGACTATTCTGTTTGTGTAAATTAACTCCGTCTACTTCTTTGTCATTAGACCTGAGAAGATAATTCTTGACAGGCCTTTGAAAATATTTTCATTAGAAATATGCTGCATTTGTGTGAAATATGTTGGCTGCAACATATTTATTGAGATATGCAACTTTAAGTAAAAAAAAACTAATAAATGGAATATCAATCTGTGCAGTGCATTTCAGGAATCGTTGTAATTTACTTTCTTTAATCTATTTCCTTGAAAGGTATTTATTTGCAATTTCCTACCAAAACAGTGCCCAAGTTTTTGAAGTGAAGTGAAGCCTTCCTCATTATGAAGGTTTAAAATTGTGAAAATTAGTGAAAATATGCCAGACTTGGTGGCAACTGTATGTTCTAGAAACATAAACTGATCAGCCACAACATTAAAACCACTGGCATATGACGTAAATAACATTGATCATCCCATTACAATCTGTCAGGAAACAACAACTTCTCACAACACAACAAAGAGCCCAAGTTTCCGATCGAACTTCTAGAGTATCGGACAAGCCCGATCCATTGAGCTCCGATCCTGCAACCAACAGGAACCAAAGGGATCCACAACCAACGTCTTGGTGCCAGACACCACAGGAAAACCCCCAGAGGTCGTGTTCATGTCAGCGCTGTTTTGGTGACACAACATGGACCTACACAGTTATTTGACAGGTGGTTTTAATATTTTGGCTGGTAGATGTTTATACATATTGGCAGTAATGTTGTGCTTGAGCCTCTAAACCTCGAATACTCAGCTGATTGTGCATTCATCTGTTTTTTTGGACTAGTAATGACTCAAAATTTTTATCTCTTCTTTTCTAAACAATCCAGCTGGATAGTGTTTTGTTCTTCTACCTCACATGAAATGTCAGAAATGAACTTATGGTGTCGTTATGTTTAGTTCTTTAGATGAAAACTTAGATTTTTTGAATTTATGCACAGTAATCCCTCACCATATCGCGGTTCACTTTTCGCGGTCTCACTGTATCGCGGATTTTTAAATTGTATATACCAACCAGAGCACTGTGTTCTGTATCCTGGGTGCTCCGTCTCCCACGTTTTGCATGCGTTAGCATCTCGCCTTGTCCATTTCACATCAACGTCTGATCGCTGCTCATAGTGTTGCTCACACTCAGCGAGTGTGGTGAGGGTTTATAAAGCCTTAAAATATATATAAACAATAAAATAAATATAAGGTCGCTACTACGGATTTTCGTCTATCGCCGGGGGTTCTGGAACCTAACCCCCGCGATAGACGAGGGACTACTGTAGTCACAAATATGATTGAACTTCTTTTCAAACTGATACTTTTTTTGTGAAGTTATTTTGAATTACACTTCTACGTTTATCCCCCGCACAAACGCTGGAGATATTCTAGCTGAAAACTTGTCATATATTACACTGTCCTTGCTTTTACCAGAGGTTATCAGTTCTAATGTAGTTGTCGCACCACTTGTGGATATATGTGGGGAAATCATCAGTCTGTAGTACTAAACTAACTGCTGTCTAACAGCAAACTCCCTGTGTTAAAGTCCATTATTCTTATCCTCAGAATAGTGTCATTATCCTAACAACACTGAACAAACTGTCTCTCAAACAACCTAGTATCCCTTTTTTGGCCAAAACCAGTATTAGTTTTCCACCGCTGTCCCCGGGCATGGTCTGGCTCTCTGGCTCCATAATCCAGGGCATATTCTAAGATCCTTAACCCAGCAGCAAGCTTTGTTTTTGGGCTTTAGTCCAGCTCTGCTCTTGGGAGGTCCAACAGCTCCTCCAAACCCCCTCTAGTCATTTTTTTTTTCGGTGTGAAGGATTTTTATTTTCAATCACGCTGTCCCAATCCCCAAGACAATTAGAGGTTTTCACAGAGCAGTTTACAGAAAGTGCAGAGCAACAGAATGTTGTTTTGGAAAGTTGTAATGGTCCCTTGTGTGAGTGAATGGGTTTGGAACAGCAACATTAATAAGAAGAAAAAACAAGACAGAAAAAGAAATAGGTTGCTTATCTTTTAATAATTTTTGCTTACCAGAGATCTTGTTTATCTAAATCCCTCAAAAGTCGAGGCTGTCCGGGAAAATTAAATGTTCTGCATTGACATTCATTGAAATTCCTCAGCAGATCTTATGCAAATTCCAAAGTGAGAATAGAATATGTTTTCATCTTTTCATTGCTTGTGCTATTTATCTTGTTCAATCCACAAGTAAAATCAGAGATCTAAGGCTCTGACACACAGGTTGCACAGTAAGCTTATCACTCAATGTTAATAGATCTTTAAAACCTGTCACATTTATGCTCGTAATACAGACTAATCTAAGTTTCTCTCCTTGTGTCATTTCCATCTTCCAACACTATATAGGGCACTGAGTTCCACTAAACAATGACCTTATAAGTTGTTTGTGCTGCAGCTTATTACAACACAGTTAGTTTTACTGTTAAGTGACCTCTTACAGTCATGTGTAACAGCATCACTCAGTATAGCAAACGCCCCAGAGCAATATAATATGTGGTCAAGTGGCAAGCCCTCTAGTGGCCATACATGGGAACAAAGAAGGAAGTCAGGTGTCTGGATAGAGAGGAGGTTGTGGTTAATGGATGGATCAACAAAACATTGAACTTTAACACAGGAAGTTGCTGTTTGTTTAACTGTAAAACTAGTCACCTTCATTATTGTCCTGACCATTCATATTGTAGCCCATTCTGCAGTGCATAATGGTCAGGCTGCACTTCATTATCTTTCTGCTTTAGGGGTAAAAACATGAAACATTTGCATGCAAGGAGACGAGCACTGTCATTAAAATAAATAATCCATCTCTGCAAAATGTGAAACTTTCATTGTGGTAGGTTGCTAGCCTCGAGGTTGTTGTTGTTTCCTGTAGTGAAGTTGTGTCAGGCCATTCATATTGTGACCATCTTAACCCCAGATACGTTTTTTCCCCCCCCCATAAACTTAACCAAACCCTTAGCATAGCACTGTTACATCCAAAGAGGGTTAGTTTATTTTTGGCATATCTCCTGTCACCACTGTGCTCCTATATGTATGGGTTGTATTAGAGGGACATATGACCTACATACGTGTTCATTTGAAACTACACAGAATGAACTGCACTGAAGCTACAAGGCAACTGTTAAAACAAATTCCCCACATTCTTCTAGTGTGAGGGAACGTTTTAACTCCAAATATTTGCCTAAGAAAAAAATAAATTAGGTTACAGGCAATTAATGTAACATGAATAAATTAAAACCAGCCAATGTTGCTCCACAGCCTTTTACCAAATCCATTAAGCAGTCGATTTGGAGGTTTAAAATAATGATGTTGAACTCGTTCACCTCTCATGTGTACACATGACTCCTGCAACCAAACCAAACACTGCTCTCTCTGTCTCTCTCTGTCTCTCTCTGTCTCTCTCTCTCTCTCTCTCTCTCTCTCTCTCTCTCTCTCTCTCTCTCTCTCTCTCTTTCTCTCTCTCTCTCAGCCATTATCTTGTCAGCATGAAGTCATTGTCTGAGCCAAGCCCAGTGATGTAATTTCCTTCATAAACAAGTCCAACTTCCTCTTGAGGGTCCATATCAGCTGAGCTTATCCTGTGAGTGCCCCAGCGGGACTTGTTTCAGAGTTTCTTGCCTCCCTCACATACAGCTGAACTACTTTTTTTACTTCTTTTCTACAGTTGCATGCGACCATAGTCTCTCTTTTCTCTTCACCAGACTTTGTTTAGTTCTGCAATGTTTGACACAGTATAAGAATAGGCTATTGCTGTACTGCAGAACCACAAAAGACTTTCTTGGTGAGACAAATGTCCTATAAATCATCCCTGTCTCTATGTAGAGTCTGCTTTAATTACCCTGACTCATAGCACAGATTAACTGAGTGAAAGCATCTGACTTTTTGCAGGGTTTTTAGTTCAGCCGTGTTTGGTTTGTACAGCAATGTGGATCCACGGTGCAATCAGGCAAAATGTGGGATTCAACAGCTTCACTCAGAGAACAGAGGTTGTATTTCTGTAAGCAAAGGTAAAGAGAACAACTACAGCATGAATGTTTTTTGGAGGTTTTTATGGAGTTAGGCGCAGCTGTAGCCTGCCTGCAACAACATGGGCTGGGTTATTGTATTTAGCCAATGTAATCACAATCTAGATGAGTTTTAAAGCTGCTGGTTGCTGGCGGGGGAAAAAGAGCCCTGTTTTCTTTGCCAAATCCCCTCCTTGCTCTGTTTCTCATGGAAGGTTGATATGGGTTAGGAGTTTAGAGCTGCTACACACCCATGTGTTTTAACAGTCCTCCACCACATGTGTTATCAGCTGAGCCATGAATGTGGGAAAGCCCCGCAGGCAGAATGACATCATGCGCCGTGTAAAACTAGGTATATTTTAACACACGAGGGCGTAACTGCGAGAATGTAGGAAATGGGAGAGATTGTTGGAAACAAGTGAAACTAATGAAAACAAACAGAGATAAAGATGCCAGCTGACTGCTGAGTGTGACTTTCAGATTTGGCTTTTGTGTACACAGCTTGGAAAGGTGCAAAAGTGCATTGCATGTATGTAGGAGACCATAGATGGAGGGGTGACAATATCAAATTAATATTGACAGTATGGCCTGTATTGATGTGTTGCTGCAACATGGCTAAAGGAATTGATTTTAGCTTTAAGTCTTGCATGCAATACCCCTTTAAAAGCCCTGACACAGTGTCGAAATGTTAGTCAGCTGTTTATTATTATTGAAATGCTTTTAACAACTAAAGCTCCTGTGCATGTGCTATCAGTTTAGCTATAATGAGTAAGTAGCCCAGTGGCAGAGTAACATAATTTATAGTTTAGAACTAACACACGGGTGGAACTGGAAAATGGTAGGGAATCTTTGGAAATAAGTGAGCATTAAGAGAGACTGGAAACAATGGAAACAATGATGGCTGCAGTTTTTCTGGAGAAGGGGATGATGATATGCTGTAATTCACTTACATTAGAAACTTGAGCATGTTGAAGTAATTGCCTTTGACAGGAATACAAACAGTGAGCACAGTGTCTCATCAGTGCTGAGCAGGGCAATAGAAGACAGACAGCCTCTTCAGCAGTGGAGCCTACATTTTAGACTCCTTTTGGGCTCTATTCAACACTGGTAATGACACAAGATCAGCTGGATAATTGCAGCTATAGAAGTTTCTTTCAACATATCAACTCACAACTGAGTGACATACAGTTCTCGTAGATCTTAAAAAGTGGAGCGGACATTTAAATCAGATACTGAATGTTGGCATCATCTTGTCACGTGAGGCAATATAGGTTAAACTGCCAAGCAATGCATTGTGAGAGGGAAGGACCTAACGACTCGCATAATGAGGAGAAGGGCAACACTCACCCAGCAGACAAAAGCTTGAATAGTGTTAATGGCTCCTGAAGAGTATAAAATCTGGAACTCCCAACCAGTCAGTTAGAACTGATGAAGCCTCTTGGATGAGAGGTGAAACATCTTCGACAAACTCAAGCAAGTCCAGATGCTACGATTGAAACTACAAGGATAACCGTGACCTGGATGACTGAGAACCTTCACAGACATATAGTGTACAACAGAAGTGAGGTGACATACTTGTTTTTTTTTAGGTGACTGGGAGTCATCTTGCCAGAGTTTTGGTATATCCACAGTCATTCGTAGTGCCATCTATAAAAGTCATCTCTTTAACACCATCTGCACTAATGCAGCCCCATATCATGATACTTCTACCTCCGTGCTTCACTGCTGGGACTATGCATTCACTGTGGTATTCCAGATCGGGTTAATGCCAAACATGCTGGACCCTACCTGAACTGAACAAATTTACTATCTGAGCAAAGAATGTTCTCCCATTTTTATCAGACATATTTTCATGCATTTTTAGCAAGTTTAATCTGACAGTTTAGTGCCAGTGTTTTTTTCTAGGAAGCTGTTTCTGGGTTCACGTAATGAACAGTCCTTCACACTGTCTGAGCTGAAATTTCCATTAACGCCTGTGCCAAGCCTGAAGCCCTTGCCAATCTGTTTTTCAGAGATAGATTGTGAAAATAGTGCACTGTATATGGTGTCATATTAGGATGAATACATTGAGAATACATAGTCAATGTATTCTGACTAATCTGAGGCCATGATTAGTGGTACTTTGGCTCATTCAGCAACCTCTGATTACTGCTGCAACTGTTTTGACAGATTTTTAGTTGTTCACCAATTTTCCTGTATCCTTTTCCATCTTCGTGAAGTCACAAAATCTGATTTTTTAAAGTGCTTTGACATTTCTTTTCCATTTGGAACCATGATGTAGACATAACGCAGCCTGTAGGTCCAAAACTGAAAACGTTCTGGTGTTCACAGGTCATTTTATAATCATATACATGCAATAATTGGAAATCACAATGGTATTACATTTTGGTTCAGTGATCATAGGTTTATTCACCTTCGTTGCACTGAGTTTCTACCTGGGAGCCTGTATTTAAAATAGTCTTTTTGAAATGTTTGTTTCAGCTTTCTTCTGTTGAATACTGTAAATTCTAAAAAATGATCTATGCATGGTGCATGAGAATGCTGCATGGTGTGTGTGGCTTATATTCTATATAATTATATTCTATTAATACCTCAGAGAACATGGATTAGATAGTGGAATTTGACTATCTGGTGAACATTGTTAGACCAACACAACATGTAATCATTCAAAGCAAACTCAATTTCTCCTCCAATCTGTGGTGAGTTAACAAAATTAATATTAATAGGTTCATTACTTATTAGGAGTATTATTGCCCCCCTCCTCCGATCCCCCCATTTAACAACACTTCTGTTTGATTAAAAGAGGTAAAAAAGATGAAGTCATATGCTTCTTTACAGCTCTAACTAAGGAGAGGTGGCGAGCTGCTCGTGTTATTAAACTAAAAGGGAAAAAGCTTTAGGAAGATTACATCACCATTGTCAACACCACTATGACCACTGCACTGACCAGCACCATCATCAGCAACAACCGCCATCATCATCATCATCATCATCTCCTAAAGCTCAGTGCAGCAGCATAATAACTCAGAGATTTAAAGCCCTGTTGGAAAGATGACATCACTCCTTTTCCCCCCATAACTCTCTATTGTATAACTGACAGAGCTGAGGAGCAGGGAACTAGTTGTGTAAATGATGTGATGTGTTGGCATCTTTGCAGGATTTGTCAGCTGCTTTGCCGTATAGATCTCGCAGAAAAAGACCCCGTAGGAAAGTTGACATCATTCACACACTGCAGAACAATAACTGCCATCCCTAATCCTCTGACATAAAATTGACATGTGTCTAGAAGAGGGAAAATATATATGGCGACGGTGGAAACTGTCGGCCCTTCTGCAGAAATCACCAGCTGTTTGGCGTTCTGGAAATGAATGGAAGGGATTGTGTTTTAGCAGAGCAGCAGACTTGCCAGAGATACGGTCCATGAACTGTGACTGTAAGGGTTCAAAAACCTTCATGAAATGCTGTCACACATCCCTCTGCGATGTTTCAAGTGTATCTACACGGTAATGTCTAAGATCGCTTAATAACCCTCTGGAGTGTGACTTCAGTCTGCCCTCTGGCTAAATGACATAATTCCCAGACAGTGGAAGCTCAGTGTAAAACTTGAAACTGATATAAAAAAGGGGGTGAGAAAAACCTGAGAAGGTCGAAAGCATTTGAAAAATTAGAACCTCTTTGGAGAACTCAAGGTTAAAAATCTGACGTGTAAAATCTTAGTAGCAAAGGTTCATCTGTTACTGGTTGCTTGAGGGAATCATTCAGGTGTGATAAATTGAAACCATATGTGCTATAGGCAGAATTAATCTGACTGGCTGCCAACTATCTCAAAAAAGATGTGTGTAGAACTCCCGGATTAGCAGCCTGTATATGACAGTAAGGTGGGAAATCATGACCACAATGCTGGAAAGGTGTGAGTCATACACAATATATTGTACATGTGTCAGTTGTCATTTTACCCATCAACCAACCTACAAACACTACATTAATCTTATTGCTCATTTTTTCTCTCACAACAAGTGTGGTTCCCATAATGGCAACTACATTCCGGCTTTAAAAACAAACAAAAAAAAATAAATAAATGAAAAACACTGAAGTGAATGAGAAGATCTACCACTTTAAATCAACATTTTACATGAGATGTTTATTTCCTCTAATGTTTGTCCTGATCATAAAGCTCTACTGATAAAGTCCGAAATCATGCATCTGGCATTTAGCAGAAAAGTCAAGACAATATCTGACGTCTATTAGATCCTCTGGCACAAACCACAGGGTGGCTACATGTGGCACTGATTTCACCTGAATCAACATTTCACGAAAATGTTATAGCAGGATCAGGGCTATCAGGGCACCTCACATGAACAGGAAGAAGGATGAGTAACTCCTTCATTCTTTAGGACCACCGGATATTGCAAATTCCATAAAAGGGCCTCTGGGCTTTAACAACCGGAGTCACTGATGCAAAATGAATCATTCACATGAGATTTGCTATGAGAACACAGTTTTTGTATCCTCATACCAGCAGGATACAGGGTACACTCAAAGGCGTGACGGCATCACGGTATGAATAATGAACATTTGCTGCCTCAAGTGTCCTGTATACTTTACACTCTCTTTAGATGTGTCTTTAGGCACAGTGTAGTTTGGTCTCTGACTCAAAGTGTGACTCAAGTGAGTCATGGTGAAGTCTATGGAGAAAACACTGTGCATTGTGTTTCATTCAATGAGTGAATGCCGCTGCCAGCTGAGTCATTAGGGATATACACAGCATGTGGCTCATTTGCCTAGATGAGATCCAATACCAGGATTTTACGGGAGAATCTTGTAGTCATGCGGTTATGTAATTAGTCAGTAAACTGGTGAGTTCTGATATATGAGGGAAAAAGTAAAGTCTGACTGCATGCAGCATGTTTCTGTAAGTGGCAGGTCTGGCGCTTTGAGCTCAAACTCTCACACGAGGATGTGAAGGGATATATGATGAAGCTACCGCTGACTGACAAAAGGAGCCTTGGAATAAACATTTTTATTGAGGTCGCCTTTGGGTGGAGGTGTTTTGACATTCAGGAGGAGATGGGTGAGGGTTTAAATTAGATGGTGGATGTAAATCAAACTTCCGCATGTGACTGGATGATGACTGCAGGGCCTTCATGTGATTGGAAGGATCACTCGAATCCTTCACCTGATCGTTTTTTGTTTTTTTTCTAAATGCCTTTCAACAGTCACACACCCAGACACACCGCTGAACTCGTCTTCCTTCCTGTGGAATGTCAACTCTTCCCTGTTTATCCAGTTGCCATAAAAACATAATCAGCCACAAGTCAACACTGAATGACTCCAAACAAGCTGGATTATTGCTCTAATTAAGCTTTAATAAGCCCTTATTAAACGGCCGCAGGCCTCGTTAGGCGGTTCATTAAGCTATTTCATCCTTTTATTCCTTCATTAAGTCTCTTTTCTTCTCTCTTTTCTTCTCAGGGAGTGTGGGAGTGGTGAGGTCTGGGAGATCACGACCTTAATTCTCTCCAAGACAGACAGTTTAATTAACACTGGAGGAATGCTCACCGACTCCAGACCTCTACAATGAGAGTGTACAGGGGAATTGGATTGCCCAGGTAAGGCACTATGCTAATGTGTTTTTTACAGGCAATATACACTAATAAGCTTTTAATTTACAGCAACGGTGCTTCCTATATTTATGGTGTAATTAGATGGTAATATGGAATGCATAAAAACATGCCAAAAAAATGTTAATATACACGCAGTTTAGCAGGTTTTTTTTTTTTGAGAAAAGAGTGATAATGAACAACACCAGTGTAATTAAATGTGTTTGACTCTGACAGTTTGACTCTTTTTTTTCTTCTTCTACTTTACTCCTATGAATTAAGGAGCAAAGTAGAAGATATAAAACTATTTATTCAGTGTAACTGACAGTAGAAAATGTTATGCAGTGTTAACTGTTAGTTCCACTTTATTATGAATCCATTTACATGCAGTTTTCTCACAGTCAAATCTGACATTTTAACTGCAGCAGTTCTCAAAAAGTTCAGAATGTGACTTTCACACCACCATGTAGGTTGTTTACAGTTTGAAGCAGGAAATGTTGACCTATTACTGTAATTTCCTAAACCCACCAAACCAAGTCTGACTGTAAAAGGAAAGAGAAAGACAGTTAGAGAGCAGCCTGAAACCAGCAGAACGCTCCAAATGTTCTACTAGCAATCACTCATAACACAAAGTTAATATTGAAAGAAAGAATGAGGCATTTTTAAAGACTTTATATTCTTGGTGTTTTGGTGCTACTCTGTCAAGCTACTTCTTTGGTTTGCACTTTGACATAAACTCTCCTCTCATTAAGTCCCACCACAGTATCCTCTCTATTTAAAATAAAGTTACATGAGGACGTGAAGCACACGGTTGTCATGCAGTTTTGACAAATATTTACTGTACATTTGGATTTCTCCTGGCTGAGTAAAGGGAATAACTGAGACTAGATGTAACAGGACACATGTGCTCCAAGCTGATTTCCAAGATTACACATTTTTAACAGTCCCTTTGAACAGTGCAATAATAAAAAAAAGAAACATATTTACCCTGAAGCTCAAAAGTTAAAGATTATGTTTAGTAGCACCTGCATGTTCTTAAGCGTCTGCAGGGGATTTCCAACTCTGTGTGCAATATTCAGAGGTGAACCTTGCACACACAGGCCTCTTCCATTTTCATGTGCTGTTAGTAGTGAGGAAAGTTATAGCCCTGGGAAATCCTAACAGACAGGTGTTTTAGTTCTACTGGTTTATTATTGTGTGAGGATCAGTAGACAGTTCTGTCTTTTGAAATTGTGAAAGTAAGTAAACATAGCAGAGATTAGGATGTCTTAGTTTGGTGGCTGTGGGTGCAGGTGTGTATGGAGACAGTGATAAAATAGTGACACACAGAATCAAAGCAGCAAAATTAATCTTGTATTTTCACTGAAGGAGGTGTGTGTGTGAGAGAGAGGGAAACAGAGATAATATGTGTCTGTGTATGCACGCGAGCATACGTTTGTATGTTTATTAGCTGTCTGGATCCTGCTGAGGTGACAGATGTTGGTGGCGGAGGAAGGCAGAGTGTCCAAATGAATCCACTGGGGTGTGTATGAGTGTGTGTGTGTGTTTGAAGGAGGGTATGCTTCCAGAAAAAAAAGTCAGAAAAGCTGTCCTTCATCTGTCTCTGTTGTCTCCAGAGCACTGTAACTGTGTATGTAGGCAGGTAAAACTTCCACCTTCAGCCACGAAATGATTGAGTTTCTGCAGATGTCCAAACCGCAGGATTCACCTTCTGCCTCCCTCCATCTTTTGCTATCCTCCTGTCTTTGTTGTTTTGGATTTGCATGAGCTCCAATACTGTATCTCTGCTTTATTCTTCCTGTCTTCCCTGTCTCATTTGTTTTCTTACAGTAGATCATATATACACCTACTCAACATACACCTAAAGTACATTTGCGTACAGAGATGCACACCACAAACTGTTGATGCTGATTGAAGATGCAGATAAACATGCACCCACACGCACAGTCACAAACATAAGGAAGTGCTGGTTTGGACGTTATGCAAACTGATATCTTCTGAATAGGAAGACACATGAGCAAACACACACTCGCCCGATACATCAAGTGATTAGTTACACAATTAGAACCGTAAGTTCCATCAAAAAGCAGAAGCTCTAACTGTTTGTACCTTTGTGTGGGGAGAAATGAAACTCGTGAAACTCACCAAGCATGATGTAGCACACAGACGAAAAACATCAGAGCTGCCTACCGTCACGTGTTTTATAGAAAAATGCCATTATTTCATGTTGATGCTATAAACAAACCTATAAATTCAGCTTTATATAGCTTAGCTTAATAATGCCACATTATATATTTGTAACTATCGTGTCTCAATTTTGATGTAATTTAGTCAAGTCCAAATGTGCTAATTAAGGGGGAAAGGGGTTTGGACAAATGCTGAACCCACAAGATCATGTTGTCTGCAACTTTGTCTGCTGAGCAAGCCAACCCTTATCTGAGGGGTTTAATTGGTTGTAATTGTAGCTGTAGTCTACTCAATGAAAGCAATCAAAGGCAAGCAATTACAAGACCTCGGTCACCAGCCCTCAGGGCAGAACTTCAGACCGCGAGACATGCACATACAAATACACCATCGAACACACACACTCTTATATACAGGCAGTCACCCACACATTTCCTGTGTGTTTCATGTAAGACAGTCTTTTCTTCAATCTCTTCTGTTTGGAGAGGAAGTGCGGGTCTAATGACTTTTCCTATGCGTCACAAACACTGCATGTGGGAGGCAAACAGCCGCACTGCACGTGTGTGCATGTGAGAACCTTTATGCATATATGTATGAGTTTGTGAAGGGCTTGACACATGCGGGTTTGTTATGCATTTGTTAGGAGCTTCATGTGTAGTTACAAGTTTGTGTTTTTGAGAAACCTCACATTGAATTTGTTAGTTTTTTTCAAAGACAGTTATGCGTTTGTTTATGTGTTCACAGGAAATGTGCACACGTAGCTACTGTTGAGTATTTCTGGTCAGAAAAATAAGCAGCTCTGAGGAATTTTCACGCATTTGGTGTGACCTTGTGCACCTGTGAGCTCCGTATATGTGAGCATTTTTTAGTTTTTTTGTGTGTGTTTTTTTGCGAGTGCTTCTAGCTTGTTTCTTGTAAACAGAGCTACCACTGAGATCTCACACAGCTTGTAAAACTGTTTTTCTTTTCTTTTTTTGTAATACTCACACCCTGGATATCAATCCTGATCAATATTTTATTTCTTGAGAGAACTGCTGTATGCCAAGCTGAAATTTCAGTTATAATTTCATCTAGTAATGTATCACATATTTATGATGGTTGCTGTCAATACTTCTCCTGGCTTTCTGTGTCCCGCCGCATTATTTCAACGCTTTGAAGGAAAATTCTAACCAGAAACCACCAATGAGCTGTCAAAGTCGGCTTTTCACACACACAAAAATTGTGAACATTTTAAATTTTTTGATAGGATACAAGTGATGCAAAGAAAACAAGTCATAGCTATAATTGTTTCAGGCATCCTGTGTATGCTTAGTGGTACAATGCATACAGGTATATGCTTAACCTTGATTTTGAATTCATATGTTTTGACATTTGACAACCAATATGTTTTACTAAACTTCTAATTTAAGCATAATATATATAAAAAAATACCTCAACACAATTCTATTCATGCAGCCACACCTGGTGCTGCTCCGTCACCAGTGGGGTTAAATATCTCGAGCAACGTTAAACAATCAGGTTTCTACTCTAGACTGTATCTCCAGAAGCCTGAATAATTCTTCATGGTTTTGCCAGCGTGAAACACGGTTAGCTAATCCCACAACGCTGGGTTCCCCAAAGCTCCAGCTGCAGTGAGCTCGCACAGTTCACCAGGGGCCACGGAGAAGTGTTTTGCTCAAAACAAGTGCCTATTCAAAGACCAAGGTTAGTTCTTAGCAATGAGCAAGTGACTATTGAAAAATTATTTTAGGTGAAATGAAAAACAGAATCAAAAACGGTCTTTTGATTGGATCCAAGGCCTTTGCTGAACCCTTCCTCCAAATTCATCACTCCCCTTCTTTACCTTTGCTCCTCGGTGCCAACTCCATCATTTTCTTCACTGTGTCTCACCCTTATGAACACCCACTCGCCTTTCCTTCCGCATCTTTCTCCCTCTCTTTCATGTCTTTCCTGCTGTTTCTCCCTCCCTCCCTGCTTGCCCTTCCATCCCACTCCATCCTCCATCAGCTACTGTGGATCTCAGCTCTGGCTGTTCCTCTCCACGTTTCATTTCCTCGTAGTTCTCCCTCATTTTGCCATCTCATCCTTCAGTCCTTCTGTTGTCTGTCTTCAGATTATACGAATTTCACATATGGTTTATTGCCAAAGCTATACAGATTGTGGTTATTGGAAGAGTGGACATGCAGACATTTCAGTAAATGAAATAAATAACTTAATTCTATTAGCTACAATAGCAACGGAGAAAATGATGGAACATTATTCAATACAATATACTTTGGGAAATCTACCAAGCAAGATTTGAATTTTGTTTGAAGCAAAAGTTTTTTGGGAGAGTGTTTTTTTGCTTTCTTGGTGGATGAGAAGACCAATAACTCTCATATTTGTCTATTTTATATAAGGCTACAACCAGCACTTGGGTAGCTTAGCATATAGATTAAACAAATAAGGTATAATGTGTTAATTAGTGAGCCTTATAGGTTCTGGTACTTGGATTTTTCTCACCTTTTAAAGAGCCAGGCTGGCAGCTAAGCTATCCTTACATGCCTCTGGCTGCAGCCTCATTTAGCATACAGACATGAGAGTGGTATTGATCTTCTCATCTGACTCTCAGCGAGAAAGTTGAATGTTGAACATAAATTTTTCATGTCATCATGTCGGTTTCTGCCACAGTTTTAACAAGGCATTGAACTGAAATGTATTCTTAATATAGCTTAATCCTGAATTCTGCATTCCAGCAAATGGCTAACATACTGTTTTATTGATGTTTGAACACCGACTCAGTTTCAGTCCTATTAATTTGATGAAATTTCTTTACAGTGATATTATAAAAGGGCATGTCTATGGTTTATCATCATCCCCAGCAGGAGCATGTAAAGGGAATGAGCTTCTTTCCCCCAAGCCTTCTTTCTTCTGCTCTCTTTAGCTCTCCTCCCTTTCAGCCTCCACATCATCAGCACTGAGACTACTGTTGCAGCTGGGCTGAGTTCAGTTGAGGTCAGACAGATAGTGTGTGCAGCCCTGGGGATATACACACTGGCTACCAACCAGAGCACCAGAATAAGTTGGAGGGAGATGTCCTTGCTTTCCCTCTCTGTCTCCTCTGAGAGCTTGTTGCTGATGCTGGAGGCTGAGAGGAGCTTTTGGAAAACCAAAACAGTCCATTAGAGCAAATACAAATACTAATAATGATAATCAATAAAGTGCTAACTGTCTCTCATTTCACTATCACTCCTTCTCTGCCATCCTCACTTCCTCTCCCTCTCACCTCCCATGTGCACTCTCTCACACAGATTCCAATGATTTATTTATGTCAGCATAAATTACATCGCTGGGAATCTGATCCTGGTGCAGTCTGTGTTTTAGCAGGGATGTTTTGTGGTGCCTCAGTTCCAGCTAATTTTGATCAGTGTGTGTTTCTGTGTGTGTGCAAGCATGCTCGTGTTTCTTTAAACTCACTTGACTTTCCTTGACAAGTTTGATCTGAGTAAACAAGGAGCCGGCCAAGTAACTGTGGAGTGAGGGGGGAGAAAGAGGGTAAGAAAGTGGGTGAAACAGTGAGAAAGGCAGAAAGTCAGAAGCAAACACTTACTCAGGCGAAACCCTGAAGCCATGAGCAGGAAGCTGATATTTTCCCAGACTTACTTTACTCTTTTTTTTGGAGTCTGATCCGACAATTGTAGCTTCCTCCGAGGAGCTAATAATACAACAGAATCATTGTGCAACGCGTCGTTTCCCCTCGCCTGATTTAGCAAGAGAGAAGGCGTTTGCATGCAATCTCTCCACTCCCAGTGTGGTTAGGTGGAGTTTTTACTGCCATCAGATTGGATTGTCACACCACATTGTAATAATGCACTATTATAGTCTGGCTCAGATGAACATGTATACACAGATAACAGTTCTCTTGTTGTTCAGTTCTCAATTTCTATCTTGCTCTGGAGCTCGAATCGTTTCTTCTGAGGCTGTGTAGCTCTGCAAGTGTGTAAAATGTGGGATCTATAATAAAGATCATATAGATTGTGTTTGAATAGAGGGCCTCACATGGGTTAAGATAGAATCTACACTCCCTTATTTTACCACTATAGCCTTAGCTGTATGCTAGCTAGTAACATATGCACCAACCCAGTGTGTGGGAGTGTATGTGTGTTTAGTTCAGCCTCTGACTGAACTAAAAACTCATTAGAAACTCAAGTTTCCTTATTTTCCCTCAGTGTCTCTCTCTTCGTCTCCTTCCTCGTCTTTTTAAAGTCCATATGGGACTTTCTGAACTTATGCAGATGTGTTTCACGCCAGTTTGCTTCCTGTAGTTGAGCTCGTGTCTAATCACATCACGAGTTCATTGACCTCACACAGTATGTGCAGTGTCTGTTTAAACACATAGTGAGGATGCTGGAGTATATTTTTAACTTGCAACTGCAGACAAACAAACCACTCTGGATTACTGTTTGGATTATTTCTGTTTCCAATATCCAGATTTGGTAACCCTTCCTTTTACAGTCCCCTAATTACCAGGTATTTACCAGGTAAATATATGGTAATTCATAGCATCTTATTGTGTAATTACCACCAGTATAAGAAGGTAAATACATGGAAACTACAGCTAAAGTACAAAGTATTTACCTGGTAAAATAGACTGAAATAACAGTGTATTATTGGGTAATTACTGCTGGTAACAAGTAAGTAAATACTAAGAAACTACAACTGAAACACAAAGAAAAAAGACCCACGACTGCTCATCTTTTCAACCGAGTACCATGTAGTTGACAGGTTTAGGTTGGTAATTACTCAGATATAATTGTATAAAATATGGAATTGTTTCTATTCAAGTTCAACCTTTTTGCCCGTATTTACCTGTTATCATCCTCTGCAGGAACGGTTTTCCTCTGTTGTCGCGGCCCAGTATATCTTCTTAAATATTGAGTATGTTTTGCATATTGTTTAGAACTTACCCAACATGTACGCTGAAACTGTACTGTAAAAGGAAGCCTTGCTTGTTTCCATGCTATTACTATGTTGTTACTAAATCCTTTGTAATAAAATAGTCCATTGTTTATGCAGTTAAATGAATTTGTACAATATAAGTACCACAATATTAATAAGTAAAACATGATAAATTATCAGG
>OMNN01024421.1:0-14156 GCA_900302755.1 Chromis chromis
GGAGGGAGGGAGGGGTGCACTGGGAGAATACAGAGGGAGAGAGAGACAGATGTGGAGGACGAGAGCGACTCTGGAGGAGGACTGAGCAGTAATCACTGTTTCTTGGCTGATTGCACCTGAGCGCTGCCGCCGTGTCAGAGTGAGAGCTGCCTTCTGCAAATTATGGTAAGCTGCCCATTCATGTTTATTTATTTATTATCTCCTGATTTTATTTTCCTAACCTTAATCAACTGTAATTATGTCTTTATTCTTCTTGCTGAAGAGTATCCCGACTTCTTTTTTTTTTAGAGCAGTGAAGGGTGTCTTATTTTCAATCAGCACAAATTTATATTTTAGCCTTGTGACATTTTTTTTTTTTTAAAGATCAAATAGTTGCAAATGGTAGCTTTAGAGAGCACTACTTCATCACATACAGAGGGCAACGATGCTGTCACTGTATCGGGGTTTAAATTTTCCATCACACTCAAAAAGAAAATAAGACCATTTTGTGAAATGAGAAACACAAAGTTTAAAAATAATGCTGGCCTTTGTTAAGTTTAGCTTTCTGTACTCATAACTGCGATCCATTTGTAATTACCTGGAAGCTGCTAATCATACTTTTAATATTTGTGGTTGTGGTGAAAATGTACAATTTCAGTAATATATCTGATTTTAAAGTGGTCAGTGGCAACAGTCATTTCATCAAGTGCCCCGAGGTGGCTGTAATATTTATAACAGAAGCACAGGAGGAATTCAGGTGATGGTGTTCAAGAGCGACAAAGTGTGTAAAGGGAGGAGGTTGGGGTGGATGGATGGTTTATCAAAACCCTGGACTGGAACAATGGGAGAAATCGTCTTGTTACCCATTCAATTCAGCATTCCTCATTAATACTACTACTAATAATAATAATAATTTAACCTTCATTAATCCCCTTGGGGAAATTCCTTTTCTGCATTTTACCCATCCTACTATACATATTAGTAGCAGGAGCAGTAGGCTGCCGTGGTGCAGCACCCGGGGAGCAGTCAGGGCTTAAGGGTCTTGCTCAAGGGCCCAACACTGGCTGCAGTGGGGTTTGATCCTCTGACCTTCTGATCAGTAGTCACGAGCTTAACCTGTTGCACCACCACTGCCCCCCATGTAGGGTTACTTTTCATTAAATCTAACCTGATCGAGCCCTTGACCACAGTGTCACATCATAAAACTGTTCTTTCCTACTAAACTTCCCTGCAGTCATTTGTCATGGTTTTGGAAAGCACAGACAATTGATATTTTCATGTTGAAGTGGCATCAGATCTGACAATGTTTTTTGTGTCAGAGGTCATGGACAAATTCTGGTGAAGGACTTGTTGAGTCTATATTAGATTACTTAATCTCAAATCCTTTTAGTCATTAACAGTGAATCCATACAATATTCTGAGATGGCAGAATGCTCTCCTTTTAAAATATTAATGATGATGGGGAGATTCTTGCTTTTCAAAACGTAAAATCTAACATTCAGTCTCTTGCTCCACCACAATCAATCATAGTGAGTAATGATTGTTTCTCTCTATTTCTGTTTTGAGGATTCTCATTTGTGCCCCTGAAGATTAACTGAACTGTTGGACTTGAACAAGATGGAGAACAATACGACCATCTTTCAGGACGTCACTCAGGTTGTAAATCTGACACAAATGCCTCTGAACCCGCTTGAAGAACAAGTCATAACAATATTTTTGACAATGCTCATTTGTGGAGTCGGTATTGCTGGGAACATCATGGTGGTGCTGGTTGTGCTGCGCACTAAACACATGGTGACCCCGACTAACTGTTACCTCGTCAGCTTGGCTGTGGCAGACCTCATCGTGCTGCTGGCTGCAGGCCTTCCTAACATCTCTGACGCTGTAGCCTTCTGGATATACGGCTACACAGGATGCTTGTGTATAACTTATCTTCAGTACCTCGGCATCAACGTGTCGTCCTGCTCCATCACAGCGTTCACCATCGAACGCTACATTGCCATTTGCCACTCCATAAAGGCGCAGTTCTTATGCACTGTTTCCCGGGCCAAGAGGATCATAGCTGGGGTCTGGATCTTCACCTCGCTCTACTGTACCATGTGGTTCTTTTTAGTGAACACAAATGAAACTGTCTACACCAACGGGGTGGTGGTCACCTGTGGCTACCGTGTGTCCAGGAGCCTCTACATGCCCATCTACTTCCTGGACTTCACTTTGTTTTACGTGATCCCTCTCATCGTGGCCACTGTGCTGTACGGGCTCATTGCAAGGATTTTGTTCATGAGTCCTCTGCCGTCTCATCTGAACGACCGAGCCGGAGGAGGGTCAGTTCACCAGGGTCACTCCAGCAGCACCGGCAAGACCAACAAGGGAGCAGTCTCTGCAAGAAAACAGGTAAAGACTGACTCACAGTTGTATTTAGTGTTTGTCCACTCTATTTTCATCTGTTTTATTGTTTTATTGCTAGATTTTAAAATTTGTGTTTGTTGATTGTACAGCACTTTGGCAAACCTCGATGTTTTATAAATGTGCTATATAAATAAATTTGACCTTGACCTTGACCTTGACAGTTCAGAGACAGAAAATACTGAAGTCTTATGAATAATTCTGATTAATAATCTCTTTTTTAAGGCAGACGTTACTGTGTTTGTGGTAAATATGGGGAAAAAAAGTGGAGCTCCGATTTGATTAGGCACTCAGACTTATTTAATCACAAAATGGCTCTATGGGTGCATTATGAGTCTGTTGATCCACGTTGGTCCAGACTGAATGATCAATTGAAGTGCCAAGAAAGTGTCTTTCTTTTAAAGATTAATTTTGGCCTTTTCATGCCTTTATTAGAGAGGACAGGACATAACTGCTAGGCTATCAGGGCGCCCTGCCAAGAAAGTTTCTTAAGATATTCATGGTCCCAAGAGGATGACACTGAATCCCTTGTTTTTTTCTCAAGCATCAGCAAAAAGTTGACATATGTGGTTCATTCCTATTAGATTTAGTTCACCATTGCCCTCATCATGAACTGTAATCACTTTGGGACACTTTCATCCTGCTTAAGGGATCATTGGAAGATTTAAAGTTGCCAAACATTTGGGATTATAACCAAATACCTGCAACAGTGATAATATTCTACATTATCAGCCTGTTAAATGGCTCTTATCATCGCTGATCATTCCTGTGCCTATGGGGCCAGCAGGGACCTCCTCCACTTTCTAGTAGGCTGAGTAGATGCATTGTCATGCATTCTAATTGTTGATAAACAGACAGTAACCCTGATCAAATTACCAAACCTCTTGTGGTCGTGTGAATAGGTGCATGTAAAATATCAGGTGCGGTCATCACCCTGGAAACACACAAAATAAAGCTTGAAATGTACTAAATGTAGCAGCAGAGTGAATTTTAATCCAAACCATGATCCTTTTCTAGACCTAACCAAGTACTTTTGGTGTCTAAACCAAACCAATGACAGACTCAAAACACAAGTAAACACTGAGTGATAAACAGTGAGTGAACACAAAAGTCAAAATGAGACTGAGGTTCAAAAATAAAACTGTAATTATGGCCTGAGATGAGAGTCACACTCAAATCTACTGCATTTACCCACTGACTAAAGGAGAATTGATGCTTTCCACATCCAGTCTGGCTGATACCAAATATCAAATGACTTGGATCAGTGGAGGCAAAAGGGACATCCCTAGTCATAATCAATTATGAATGTACAATAAGTAGATAGATAGATAGATAGATAGATAGATAGATAGATAGATAGATAGATAGATAGATAGATAGATAGATAGATAGATAGATAGATAGATAGATAGATAGATAGATAGATAGATAGATAGATAGATAGATAGATAGATAGATAGATAGACTGAGCAGTCTCCTCACATTGACTCCACACACAAAATACATCCCTTTCAAGTGAGACCTCCCCCCTTCTTCTGCCACCATCCCCAGATGTTTTGATTAGCAGCAACTCGTATGCTGGTCAGATCTCGGGATTAATGATGGATAATTTGCCTAAGGTTGGCATAGCACACCGCCACGCTGCCAGCCTTTGGATGCCATATGGGCAGAAGCAGCTGTTTTCATTACTCTCCCTTGCCCAGATGTGTCAAACAGGATGCCGACTTCAATCCGCAGTCTTGCTGGCACTTGGTGGGGGGTGCTTTCTACTAGCTTGGCAGCTAATTACTTTAATGTAGCTGAGTATGGAGGCCCTGCATGTTTTTTAAAGGCCTTTTACAAACAGCTGAATGCCAGCTGTCACCTCTGTGCACAATGAGGGAAGATGGATAGGTAGACGCTGAGTGTGTGATGAGGTTGGCCGCAGGCACAGACCCAGCCCAGGCCAGGGGCAGAGCAGCTCTGCTCACAAACAATGGGAAGGTCATCCCAAATACATGCCGGCGAGCCACGTGGCCGCAGCGCCGCAGTGATACCTTTCACTTTACTAAAATCTGCACTTTCCGATCTGACCTTGCCCATGTCGTTCCATGTTGCCGTGTTTGCCCTCTCTCCACCCAAAAAGCTACGGCGTTCAATGAAATGAATGTGAATGTGGTAATCTGAGCTGCGGAGGTACAGTGCCAAGTCACAGCAAAGACCACACACAGGATAAGCTGGCACAGGAGCAGAGAACGGCAAGTGAAAACAGAAAGGAGGATGCTGCCAGAATGTCAGCTGGGTCTTTACATGAGATTGCACACACCATGGAACATGTGTTCAGTGTGTCCCATTTCCTGCTGAGCAGCTCTGTTTTATTGTTCAGTGATAAATCCTGAGATTTGTCACAACTGCCACATTTTTCATTGTTCAGACTTGTACGCCACTGCCGCCTTCAAACTGTGTACAATGTGCTTTAAAGTGATTGACACCAGTCAGATAAAACCTTCTCTTTTATTCTGGGACATTGACTCATGTCAAACGACCTGAATAATACAAATAATAGCTCTTGGTGCACTCAGTCAGTTTCATCATTACAGCAGCACAGGGCATCAATAAGTTTTCATTATGTTGAGATGCCATGTCTATATTATGACTTAAACAGTGCCCAGCAGCAAGAGTTGAGCGCTGACATCATGAAGGGGTCAACAGCGCCTGTCTGTGGCTTTGATATTTCCGTCAATAAGACTTCATGTTTCCACACCTGTATGTCCTCTCTGCTGTAATGATCAACAAGGGGTTGCCATCAGTCAATAGAGTATTATAGTTTCTTCCCAGGGCAAGAGATGATGAAAGCATTGTCTTCATCCTGCGCCTCCAGTCATCAAGGTGCTGCAACACATCCAATGACCCAATTTTTTAATGTATTTATTCTTCGCCTTCTAGTTCACCGGAGAAAGGTTGAATTCAAACAATTTGGATTTTCAGGCACTGCTCGTCTTATTGACGGGCCTAAGAACATGAGCGATGGGGGGATAGCAACAGCAGTAGCGCTTCCTTGCAGCTTGATCCAACAAAGTCACAAGGGTGTTGTTTTGTTGTTGTTGTTTTTGTTAAGTATTGATCTTAATGTTGTGCTTCATGTTTGGCTTCCATTGGGGAAAAGATGAGTAAAGAGAGCATTTAGTAAATCAAAAGATCTGCTTTTAAGCGAGGGTATCGCGGCGCTTTCTTCTCCTTTTCCCTTCCTTTGTATTTTGAGTGTCATTTTGTTCAATTTATTGACAGCGCCTTAGGGAAGGTGATGCCGAATCTTTAAGCTGTTTCTCATTGTATATACAAGTGCTGCTTCATATCCTCAGTGTAGTTCGTAATTCAAAGTGGTGTTTGTTCACCGTGGCTCCGTCTACTCTTTACCATGTAGCGTGAAACCCCTTCACAGCACTTTTATAGCCATGCTCACTTTTGGGCCTTAGCCTCGTCTCCCATAGGAGCCTATTATCCTTCTTAACATATGCAAAAACTTGCTGGATTGTGCATCATACTCACTTAGGGACTTGACACACTCGTATTATGAGGCTCGTAGTTCTGTGCGGGCTGCTCAGCATTATTGTAGGGGTGCTTCTCATTTAGAAAGCTCTCCTCACTCTGAGGGCTTTCACAAAGAAAGTCATTATAAGTTTTGAGCGAACATGAAGGGTCATACATCAGAGAGAAGACATTATTATCTCGTGGTATGAGTTTGAGCATCCAGGAAAATCTGCAGTTTAATGACAGGATCGAAGATTGGACATGTCTATTAATTTCACTCGTATTTAGTGTTTATCCATTTCTTTTGTTCAAAGATAGAAGGTGTCACCTTGCATTCTCTCTTTCCCCAGTATGGAGAATGCATTTTTGGTATTTTATTCACCTACAGACCATTGCATTCTTATTTCCGAGAAGCAAAATGTTGTAAATATTTTTAATTAGATTCGGGGACACAGAAAAACTACCAGTTTTTCTCATAACCATGTCTCTTCTGAAAGCATACACTCAATAGAGATGGGGGCACCTCAGCAACGCTTTGATTTCAGCTATGAAATTTTAATTTGAAAAAAGAAAGGAGGGAACATATTGCTCTCATTCAAATCTAACTTTGTTCCCTCAAACTGGAAGATTGGATTTTCTTAATTAAATTATCCCCCTTGTTCACATACTCAAGGGGGCCATTGGCTCAAGGCAGTGAGAAAAATGTGTCTGGGTTTTTGGATGCACGGCTGGCATAATGCTGGTTTGTGAAGAGAATGAAATGTTTTGTTCTGGTTGGACTCCTTTTTTCCATTCCATTTGGACTCCTTTTTTCTAACTGGCCGTCCCTGCTTTCTTCTGTGCTCCTCTGTGTTGTGCCAGCATCAGCCCTGAGCCTCTCACCGAGAGAACGCTTTGATGTGTCCCCACTGTGCCGCCGCCCCCCTGTGCCCTGATTGGTGGATAGCAGGCGGGGCTGGCGGGGCAATGTGGGAGTGGATGGGGGATGAAAGCGAGCGGGGCAGCGAGGGGGCACCTGCACACAGAGCCTTGCCTGTGTGTCTGCTTCATCTTCAACTGCTTCCCTTGACCGCAGGCTGAACTTCTGTGTCAGCGACCATCACACGGTCGCTATGACCTCCCTCTCCCTTTCTCTCCCTCTCTCTCTCAATTTATTTCCTATCTCTCTCCCTCCATATCCTCCTCCTTTCTTTCCCTCCCTTTTGTCTGTCTCTCTATAAATGTGTTATGAGAGAGTAGCAGATGACAGGTGAATCTTTCTGTGTGTGGAGTATTAAGCAGAATATGAATCAAATGAAATTCCTTCTCTATTCATACTGATTTACCAAAGCAGAAATAAATTCTCATTTTGGGAAGCGCGACGTATAACTATAATACATCAGTCTGGTGTTAATAATACTCGCTGGAGAGTTCTGTAAAATGTAACTTAAATGTAAAAATGCTTCACTAATGACTCAGCGTTAGGTGGACGAACAATATCTAACTACATCTACCAGCTCGAAAGCCGCTCTCCTGATTCTCTGTTCTGTGGGAATTTGATTAACCATAAAACGGTGCATTATGTCATTCCTATTTATGTCATTTAGAGCTGCCAGAAGGTCAGAGCAGAAGGACCCCTTTTTTACGTTTTATTGAGATGTCTCAGCAATAAGGGTACTGTTTCAGCACAGCTGTATGCCAAGACTGGCCAGCGAGAAACAATGAATGTCTCTGTGCCATCACATTTCAGGCTTCGCTGTATGCAGAAGAAAAGAGTTTTTTTTGGTTCATGGCTGCATATGGTTAGCTCATGTTACTGACAAAATACATTTACATATTGTTTTCCAACATGTGTACGAACCGCGGTGGTCAGTATCATAATCTAGGTGACATTAGTACCGGGTTTTCAGACCTTCACTGTGATTAAAACAAGATTTCATTGCAGAGTTTATATTTGTTTTCCTGAAAGTTTAATCTGTGTTTGACAAATTGTGTGAAGTGAGGAGCTGTAAACCTGGCTTCACTTTTATTGTTGTAATATAAACATGTGACACTGCTCCCCTTTCACTCTGTTTTTCCTGCATGTGGTTAATGTAAAACAGAAGAATCATTCCTTAGCTTTTATTTATAGTAACACCTTTGTCCCAAAAGATAAATCTTAAAACAATATTCAATGATTTTTGTGTTTTTCTTCTAAGAGCGAGGTGTTGACGTCTCTCCACTTGCAGGCCCAACTGTGACCCTTGTCTCTTACGCTACAGATGTGCAGTCATGTCTCCACTCTTAGGGAACACTATATGATTAAGATCTGTCTGCTTTTTAGAGCTGTTTGGTGTACGGAGATCTTAGCTGACCCTGTGTAAATGCAGTTGTTGCTGAGCTGACCTGCTTGTAAATGAGGGTCACGGTTCAGGTGCTAGAGGTCATATGAGTTGGCCCTCTCTGTGCACGAGGGCACCTTAGTGGCTGCCACCGCTTCGACCCCCAAATGCTGAACGTGCATTTGATTGTGTTAGGGCCAATAACGTATGGAGCTCCAAGGCAACAGAGAGGTCACCTCTGGGCCTATTGAGATGTGAAAGGTGACAGCCACCAGGATCTAAGCCAATAGAACTCAAAGAGCATCTGTCAGATGTCTTCGACAGGAGTGTTTGCTCAGCAGTCAGACAGCTTTCTTTTAAAAAGACACAAGTGCATCGTGGATGGAGCACATTCTTTCATCCTTCGTGATTTGGGGCAATATTTAACAATGTTGCTTATTGTGAGGCAAGTTATGTAAAAAGTAATGAAATAGTGGCTAAAAATACTGCATCTTCTAATCAATGTTACATTGATTTCACCTTGTTTTCACTCACCTCGATGCTTGAGGGAAACTCGATTGGATTGTTAAAGAAGTGTAAAATACTTTCAAGGCTGCTTGTGCTTGAGAATTTCAGAGCAAAGCATCACAACGCACAGCACTTAGGCCAAATCCCAAAGGCCGTGACTGGCGCAGCGTGTCCCACATTAGCTCAACCACAGCTCACTGAAATGGACTCGCCTGAGTGGAATGAAACCCATAAGGCACCATGCACACCACGCCAGCGGCTTTATCAGACAAAGATCAATGGACGGCAGCATTCACTCTGAGCACCCAAGCTGCAAGGACAAATACAGTATCTTGGGGGGTTGTGAGAGTCATTGATAGGCTTAGGCTGTGTATGTGTACGTCTCACCCCCTTTAATCAGGTTTCCCAACAGCAAACACTGGGCGTCAAGTGATGCGTTTCAGGCAGTGAGGCCTTTCAGGCAGGACAAAAGGTGGGAGAAGCTGTGGGACTCAGGGCCCAGCCCTCTCATTCGGTGAATGTCTCTCAGTTTTCCAGTGGAGCTCAAAAGGCCTTTGCCCTTCCAGCTGTAAAATTGGCAGACAGGGAGCCTCTAAAATCCCCTACTACTGTGAGTCCACACAAAACTGCAGCATTTACTCCAAAGGAGCTAACCAGGCTTAAGCACAGCCGATATCAGACAGTGCTGGGGACTGAAAACAACATGTTTTGCATGCTTTTATTCAGGAGGGTGGAACAATAGAAGAATTGATATGTTTGAAAATTAAATAAAAATAGCAACATCCATATCACATCCACATCGATTATATAACTGAAAGATTTCATATTATTGTCAAACTATGTGGAAAAAAAAAACTTTAAGAGAATTGTCATCTGTGAAAACAACAATCAGACATATACTATATGGGGTTTGGTTTAGAATTTACTCTAATCACCTTCTATTTGGATGTAATTTGATGCATCAACATTCTTATTTGTGTAAAACAGATTTGCTGTATACTGTAGATTACTAGGAGGAATGAAAGTATTGTGTAGAGTTAAATAAATATATTGTGCTAAGTGATTAGTTTGAAGATTTTTTATTTTTTATTTTTTTACAAATGTTCAATTCTTGGTGGAAGAAAACACATAATATAAACATGTTTGTATGCTTTGTCTCTCTTTTGAAATAGTAATTGCAGGAATTAAAAAGCAAACAACTTATAATATATTATAATATATCTCAACTGTTGCTGTGATTGAAACAACCATTATGATTTCACAAGCATCTACTTTACATCGCTGCACACTGTTAATCCACAAAAAAAGAAAAAAAAAAGCAGTGTGACATGCTTTTGAAATGGTACTTAACATAACCTCTTTCTATTTTTAGCAATATGCTCAGTTTGATGCTTGAACATTGCTTCAGCACAGTGATCCTCATGTCTTTCCTCTATAAATTAGAGCACTAAGTGAAAGTGCTGTAGGTCTGCATTCATCATTATTGCATCACAAGCTGGTGAACTGAACTAGACTGGAGCCACAAGCCCCTCAGTGAAGAATATAATTTATTTATGAAGTGGCCCGTGACTTAAGAGGATCATGGATCTTATTAGGGATTTATAATACATACTGTAGCATAAAACAAATGATGTGCATTTAAACAATGTAACAGGTCGTCGTTACCAAGCTGTTTATGGCACCTTCAGAAATTCTTCTAGATTCGTATGTGATAGAAAGTAAACATCTGATTAACAATATTTGAGGCTTTAACATGTTTTCAAAGTGGAACTTGATAAGTTATAAAGCGATTATGCTAACCAGCAGCTCCTATTCAGGTAAGTTCTCCACATGCCAACTGTTTTCTGTACAATTTTAGACAACATCTAAGTATATTCGAGTTGGATCAAGTATTATTGGACAGTTTTATTGTTGCTGATGTTGAGGGATTGTTTCTGTGCTTCGAAATCTTCTATAGGCATCAGATAATCTATGACAACACTGACCTATCCTTTCACCATCTCAGATCATCATATTAGCTGAGAGAAAATGAAGTGTAAATGTTTGTTCACCTTTTTTTACTATCCTTACGTCAGCCGCTAGACAAAACATATGGTAAAGCAGCCTTTAAAACTGACACCACGCAGGAAAAAAATACAGCAAAATGACTACTAATTAGAATAGTCAGCAGTCTTTCCTAACCTTTTGCAAATTTCTGAAATTGGCTAACGACAAGGTTACGACTTAGGTACCAGGACACTTTGAAGGGAGACAGTGGAGGATATGTGCAGTTGACACAGAGCACATCAGTCAGTGCCTGGCCATGTTGTTTACATGATTCAGAGGACTTGCTGCTCATCACGGCCTGTAGCACTCTGTCAGGAAAAGAGAGAAAGGATTGTAACTTTGGCCCTATTGTTTAACAGCTCACAAAGACGGAGGACACAGAAATTATTCTGAAGAGCAGGAGGCACACGGTGGAAAATGACCTTTAACTGCACTTCCTTAGCTGAATCTCATCCAATTAGAGCACTGTATATTTTCCCTAATAGCAGCTGATGAGGCAGGGCGTATGAGCGAGCACGCCCGACCGGCGTTGCTATGCAGCGAGATGGCTGCTTAGCACCAGAGGAGCGCTAGGGAATAAGTGAGCAGAGAGCTTTAATTTGATAGGGTTAGAATCCTGCAGGCTCCAGGGTCGTGGGTCACCAGGAGCTCGTCTCACACTGAATATGAAGAAATCAGAAGTAAATTGCTTACATCTGCTGCCAGTGGCTGTGAAGGCTGTGATTGGCTCCCAGAGGTGTGCACTATCTAACACAGGCAGCGGAAGGGGGCCTTGGCGCAAAGAAGGCTTGTAATTGGAGTAATTCTGCATTAATAGATGTTAAAAATCCTCCAAGCAGCTGGTTTGAAAAGCAGTGCCTTCATGAAATGCTGCAGGATCATGGGGGCATTTTTCCTTTTTTTTCTTTCTTTTTTAATCTTGCTTCTTCTTTAAATGTCTGCACTACATTGCAATCACAACAGCCATCTGTAAATGCTCACTTTCCATGATGAAGGCTCTGATGGTTACGCCAGACAGGACAGCAGATAAATAAGGTAAACAAAAGTGCCATGTGAAAATTACTATCCATCAACATTGTCCACAGTCTGGAATGAGAGGAAATAGCATGTAATATTACTGCCAATGAATAATGTTATATCAGGTCAAAGTTTCAGATGCTCCTTATTGCATCCTCCATGTTTCCATCCATAGCTTCCATACCAGCTAACTGGTTTGTTTGTCTGGTATCCATTGTGATTCCTGCTGAGCTATTTCTCCATGCTTCAAATATTTTATTACAATTTTCTCTTCTCAGTGTGACACTGTCTAGTGGTTCATGTTACTCATCACAGCCCCTACTTTGGGACTGTGTCCAACAGAAAATGGGACAGGCTGTGAATTATCACAAATGCTCTGGCAAATGACACTTCATTGGAAGGTCTTTGTCACCAATTATGTGTCTATTAAGAAACAGTCAATCAGTCAATGTGCAAATAGCTAACCCTCCAAGGGCTCCGCTATTGACAGGATGCTGTCAATAGTCCATCTGATATGATTTAGCTGTGGAAGAAGTATGTGCTCACCACAGACGTTTGACAATCCTGCCGAATGTTTGGGGGCTAACTTCTACTCTCACTAGTTTATTGACCAATAATTATTCTAATGAGCCTTTTTTAATGGAAATGTATTATTCACTGAAAGGGAAGCCGAGCAGCTTGCTGTACGTGAACCTTCTGATTACAAGGTCTTTGGTGCATCAAGCATAGGTAATTTTTTTTTCTTAGCGAAATAAAAGTTTCCATTTCACATTAAGAGCTGCACATTTCTGTGTTATGTAACGCAAATGAGCCACTTTCCTCTCGTCTTGTGGCCTTGCGCATATTATGCAGCAGCTACATTTGACTAAACCAAAACGCAAATTGGATGTCTGGCAGACTAATTTGATTTCCCAAAAACCCTGAAACTGAAACCCTGTTAGTTACCTCAAATGATGGACGCTAATATTGTGTTTTCAGCATGTAACTGCAGCTCGGCAGACTGTCCCATCCCAATCAAAACAGTTGCTTCCCAAATGTTATTACATTATGTTGCCATTTTCAGATAAATGACTGTAAAACAGCTCTGCATCACCATTGATGTCCGTGCGCAAACACATTACATTTACTGGCTTACTCTGGTTTCATAGAGTCCCGCTGTCTCATTTTGGTAACTTATATACTTGAGATAATGTGCTACAAAGCCATCACTGTGAATTAAAAAAAAAACATCTCTTAACTAAACGCAGCATGGGCATGGAAGTAAACATTTTTTGATCATTTAAAAATCTGAATGCAAAATCCCTGAATCCCCTTCCTACTACAGGCAAAACTAAGTTAATTTTCAGTGTTTTCTGTTTAGAGGGCATCATGCTGCTCTGAAAGCTGTCACCAGACGGGCAGGAATGGGAAGAAAACAGGTATAGCTGCTTCATACAGGCGCTGGGAGACGATGATTGCTGCTTTCAGATGCTGCTCTTGTCAAAGTCTTACCGGATTGTCAGTTAGAAAATTTTTAAAATGAGTGACAATTCTGTGACACTGCATGTGCCTTAACCAGTCAGCTGGTTGCAGTAATATTCACATTCTGATACAGCCTGGATAATCAAACATAGCAGTGGAATATGGCCACAGAGCACATGCTAATACACTGATGCCTCAAATACGGTTATTCCTTGCAAGACAATGCATGTGATTTGCCTCAGCTATGCCATTAGGTAGATAAGTGCATCTTTTCAATTTCCCCCAAGCACACAGGAGACTCTTTATGTTCAGGATAGATCAGACTGGCAGTGAGCGAGCTAAGGACCTGATAGTCCTCAACTATCCACCATAATTACCATGACAGACTCACTTAAGCTTCTCCTCCATCTAGCAGCGTTACAGACATGGATAGATCTCAGGATTCTTGTTGTGCATAATGGTCATACGCCATGAAGGGAAAAAAAAGTAGAAAGGTTATGGCATCTACAGTTTAGACCTTGTTCCTGTAATAAAAAGTGTCACAGGAACATAGGTGGACTGAATTTATTCCGCTGAGATGTTGTTTAAAGACTGGCAGGGATTAGATTAATTAGTCATAGACTGTATGGGGAGTCAAGCACATTGTCAGGTCCTTTTTTTACTGACTTCTAGCACACAACAGATTATAAAAAACACAAATGCAAAATAAGAATTTAACCAACTGAGAAATTAGCATCAAAATAAAAACCTTTTAAAAATCACCTTCCCCAGGAGAATTTCAAAATATTCTCTTTGCTTAGATTTATTTTTACACTCATTTTCCTCAACAAGCCGAAGACTCAAATGATGTGATTCCTTTGATTCCTTTTTATTTTTTTTATTTTGGGCACATTTGAATAATATTTCCTTGTTTCTGATTTGATTTGCGGG